>JAUESH010000020.1:957108-970107 GCA_032275165.1 Synergus magnus
ACACCTCTTTCTATCACATCGCGAATTCATTTTGTTTGAAAAATTAAAATTATTTTGAAACAGTGAACAGATTTGTTCGAAAACAAATGTCAACAAATCAGGTCTGCCCTGACTGACGATAGCGCCGACGTTCTGCGCATTTCTAGGGTGAGCGGAGTGAGGTACAGGGGGGTGGACCCGCAGCGCCAACAGTCGGCCGGGCATTATACTACGCTGAAAATAATAATGATAATTCTTCATATTGCCTATTCGAGTGGAGAGGGCCTGGTGTTAATTGAGTCCATTTAATTATTTAAATAAATAGTAAATAATAAAAGTTTTGCTTATAATAGCTCAAATCAGGTTACTGTGATGAGGATCAAGAGGTTCAAATGAAAAGTTAATAATATCACTTTTCTTTATTATAAATTCACTTAGCACTTTATAATTATACACTGATGCGCGTTACAGAGCTCGACGAGAGAAGTACTTGCCGGAAGACGGAAGTCGACTATTGCGCTCTCTATAACTTAGCATAACGCCGATTTTTACCGAGGATGCCCGACACGAAGTAGTATAAGGAGACCGCACGCCATGTATTACACATGGCCCCCAAATCGTGGTCCCTCTCATCGACTTATAGAGATGGACCCCTTACGCTGTGGAAGAACGTAAAATAATGCGTCAGAGAGAAAAGTTGTACATGTGGGACAGGTTGTCTCTTTCTGGTCAAAGCTGATTGGTTGAGATCTATCTAGATTATCTTGGATCAGATAATCTAGATAGTTCTCAACCAATCAGCTTCGACCAGAAAGAGACAACCTGTCCCACATATACAACTTTTCTCTCTAACGCATTATTTCACTTTCTTCCACAGCGAAGCGGTCCATATCTATAAGTCGATGGTGAAGACAAAATAAAGATCACCTTTATGTTAAAAGATCTTGGGCTATACACTATACCCACTGTGCTGGCTGTGAATCCTGTGAATGAATGAGTGCAATTCCCGCAGTCGTGAATAATTTGGAGTAAAAAAACTGAAATTTGTGCAACTTCCTAACATTCCAGTGCTCCGAAATGTGTCGATAAGGTAAATAATTAATAAACAGTACATGGTAATTACGGCTTTTCTGAAATTGCATGTGGATATATATGGATAGTAGTGAATTTTCCTATGGATCTTCAGGCGTCAGCAGAATCCAGCTGGGCCATACTTTGGCTTTATTGCGTGATATATATTTGTCTGTTTTTTCAAGTCTCAAGTGCAGTTGAGTAGCTTCTTTTACCGTTGCCTCGTGGTGGTGAAAAGTTACAAATTTCGTAAAACTCGAATCAGAAGTTTGACGCATCAGACGAAAGAACTAAATGCAATCTTGTGCCCTGAAAAATTATTTCCAGGTGGTATTACATAAATAGCTATCCGTCCCATTTTCATACTTCCAATTAAATCTTTTCATAAAGTTTGACTCAGGAGACATGACAAATATTGTTTTCTATATTAAATAAATCTTGCTAAAAATATCCATAAATATTGATGTAGAAATCTAGTTAAATAAAGGAAAGTGAACAAAGACAATTTCAAAGTATATAATCAAAAACGGGGACAAAAATTCAATTCAGATAATCCTGAAGAAACTTCATTTGCTCCAAAAAGTACCGGGAAATACGCGTAGAGAATTGATGGCTGGAATTTCCCCAAGTGCAAAGCAAAACCGTAAAAAAACCAATAGAAGTGAAATTTTCGCATTTCAGCTTCCAGTGCCATCTGGAATTTAGATACATGGTAGTATCAGATTTTCTTTGACTTTTAGTCAGCTGAAAATATATTCACGAAATGCATTTTCTTACGAAAAATAAAGTAATTCGGTAAAAACTTTGGCCGTTGCAAATTAAAATTAACCGGCTTCATGTCGCTTTCTATACCTAATCTCTGAATGACATTGGATTAACTAAGTGTGTGTGTGTAAGATCGGTGTGTAATAGAAAAAATGAAATAAAAATTAAAGAAAGGAATTTTTATATGTATGATCGGAGTAGCCAGTTCAATAATTTTTTCTGCTTAGACTTTTATCTATAAATATTTTAAATGTACTTTTTTTTCTCATACTCAGACAATGTCTTTGCACAATTTTTGAAATAACCAAAAAAATCGTTGAATATTTTACCGGTTTTACTGTGACCTTTTATGAAAATAATTGATAAGACCTATTTATATTTTATGGCTTAGGTTAGATGCTTATCCATTCTGCGAAAAGATTGTGTCTGCAGAGAAAACGAGTAATCATATTTTACGTTTCCAAGGGAGACGGGTGCGTGTCTTTTTGACAATCGTCTAGCTATTAAATTACGTTCCCAAGATTTTTACATTCTCATCAGAGAATGTATTAGATTTGTGTAAAATTTGACCCCTCTCCCGTTTTTTTTTAGTTAGAACAAAGTCGAAATAAGTTTTCACTTTTGTTAAAACACAACTGATGTAAGAAAAAGGCACCCAGTGGGCAAACTGGAGCGCAGATTAGAAACGTTTTTGGAACGGTCCCTAGGTCCGATGTCCAAAAAACGTTCTAAAGACGTTTTTGAAACGTCTCTTGGACATCGGGCAGAGGGACCGTTCCTAGAACATTTTTGGAACGTTCCAAAAACGTTTCTAATATCGTTTGCCCATTGGGTAGAAGTCGTTTTATCTATGATAGGTACTAATAATTACTTATAATTATATTTGTTTTTATACAATCAAAAGATCAGTTAAGGGCGTTGAAACAAAGTTCTAATTTCAAAATTCGATCTCCTCGTTTTACTCAACAATTAATTGAATTTGATATCTTTTCGCTCTCTATATGTACTCGCTTTAGAAATAGAAATGTGTTTATAGAGCGAAAAAATGTTTAATTTTAATAAATTTTGATTAAAACGAAGAATTGGAAACCTAAACTCAAAATTCAATGGTTTCATTTTAAACAAAAACTATTACAATTATACACTTTTTCTCTCTGTACGCAGGCTTCGTGACTTTATTACTTATTTTTCTGCAAATTTTATTTCCAATTTTTGTTCGATCAAAAACAACTGAATATAAAGTTTGAAGTTGTCTCAAATTTTGAAAAATGGAGTGAAATGTTTGTTTAATGTCTCATAGCCTAAATTAGTAGATTTATGACAGTTCATGGAATTTAATTTTGATTAACGCTCGTAGCGTAACAAAAGTGTAGTCGTGGCAAATGCGCTTCTCGAAAAATACCAAAATGCTTTTAGGCTATAACTAAAAATAGTTCGATTGAGTTTATCTTTAACGTAATTTTTTTAAGGTCTAGCAAAATAGATAGAAGTCTGAGCCATAAATTAATTTAAATATCTTGTAGATAAATACGACACTGACTATTTTTATCGGTTATTAGTCATTTTTTTAGTTGACCTAACGAAAAAAAATTTTCTTTTAACTGGAATATTCTTTCTTTTATTTACAGTGATAATAAGTCGATTTCGCGTGGATCATCCAGCAAGATGGACGCTGCAAATTCGAAAGAGGTTGAAGACGAGTATGTATCGTCGTTGGCCGATCTCACAGGCAATAGTAAGCCGATGATCACCATGCTTACGATGTTAGCTGAGGAAAGCATCAAACACGCCCCAGTCATAGTCCAGGCCGTTGAAGCCCATTTGCAAAAGGTTACCCATCTTTTGATGTTACACTCGAAAAAGAAAATGTTTACTCTGCATTCAATGACTCATTCCTAATTATCATTGTGTTCACTAATTTTACATCGGCCAGTTGTTGCATTTAAGGTCATTACGTATTCAGATTGAAGAAATAGATGCATTTAATCAATATTAAATTTTAGGAGATATTTTTTTATTTAAGCCAGTTTTGTTACGATATAGGAACGAGCTTTTAAAAATGTTATTGAAATTGTTATATTATCATCTATTGTTTATTTATTTTATACTTATTATTCATTGAAATGGATAACGGTTAATGGTTGCTGATTTTTTTTTTTTTTTTTTTAAAAACATTTATTTATTTTGTTGATTTATCCAGATAGTTGACTCCATATTCAAAAATTAAAGTTCTTATTAGAATTTTTTGTATAGATATACTTTATATTTGGCCCGGCACAATTCAATTTTGCACACTTTTGCAAACTATAAATTCACATTTTCTTCGGAGAATTTGGAATACATCTTAAATTACTCAATTAAAGTACTTAGTCAGTACAGAAAGTCAACGGTGATCGATCTGTGCACTTTCGAAGGTCTTAATTGCATTTTAACTACTCATGCTACAATAGCAAGTGTTTTTTTGTGTATATACAGAGAATGTATCGACAAATTTATACTACCTGATAAAACTTATCGTTATTTTGAGATTTTTCAAATTCATTAATTTCATCCACTATGTTCAGACTATCGGTATTTAATACATTTACTGCCACACCCAGCTCTGTAATTTGTGTAAAATTTTTATGATTATTTGTAAAGTTAATCACATTTATGTGGAAAGCCTTCTGGTGATAAACGAAAGTATAAAATGAACGATTCTATAAACGATAATATTGAAATAGGCGAGACTTTTTTTGATGGCAGAGAATGTATTAAAAAGATAAGTTGAATGAAGAAATTTAAAATCCATCTTATCGTTTTTAAGATCCAGGTCTATGATTCTGTGTGATATTAATCAGTATGATGAATATACCATGATTTGGAAATAAAAAGCCATTTTTATTTATCAACATCAATATTGCGGTCATTTGTTTCTAAACATTCTTTCTCTCTGAATAGTTTCGTTTGCTTTTCGATTTAAACTTCTGAGAAAATAGGAACAGTGTAACGCATGATATTTAATTTAAAAACATTATTGTAGTGAAACAATAAGTTAAACACATGGATATTAATGGATCAAAAATTATAAATTAAACCGAAAAGCAGAGAAAAGTGGGGCAAAATGGATTTCTAGGGAAACTAATTTTTCATATTAGCCATGAAAATAAATAATTTTTTATGTACACTGTGTTGTTTAAATTAAAGAAAATTTTGTATTTTCTTTCGTACCTTTCTGGAAAATTAAATCTTTAACGTATCAAATTAATTTGTATACAATCAAGATTAATTCTTTTTTTTTTTTTTTTTTTTTTTTATATATATAAAATGATATCTTCTTTTATTTAAGTAATATTTTTAACGTATAATATCAATCTGCCTACCCTTAATTAGAAGCAGACATTTGTCATTCTTACACCTTATTAATTCGATGCTATTTCAGGGTGGCGACTTGACCGGGAAATAATCAGGAATTTAATTAAAAAACCAGGAGTTTACTTCTGATTGCAGTAAAATTCAAGTTTTCATTCTTTTAATAATTATCTATACTATATGAAAGAAAGTATTTTTATTTTTTCCATTATAAAGAAAAACATTTTGCAATTTTTTGCTCCATTGTGTCATGAATTAAAATAAATCTTTTCGCCTCGCGGAAAATATATTACTTTTAGTTGACTGGGAAAAACCGGAAATTTGAAATCGTTCGCTGAATCGCCACCCTGTATTTATATTGAGGATTCGTCAAGCAAGTTTAATATCTTTCGAAGACGAATTTTGGATAGTTAGGTGTGAAACATCTTGTCTTTTTTTGCTCATAAGAAATGACGAAGGTAGTATTTAGTACGTGATAAAAAATGTTTGCGTGACTGGAGAGAAATCCGCAAATTTTGGATTTTCACTCGAATAAGAAGAGAGTGCATTCACAGTCTTATAATGTGAAAGGGCAAAGCTGAACAGTAAAAATTGTCTTGCTATTAATATAGTCTCAGATAAGTGATTTTCCAACTTTTACCAGAAACGTGTATTTCTGCCTGCGTTATTAAAATTACTTATTGTTAGTTGATTTTTGAGAATATCCTTGTCTCTAATGTCTTCTTAAATTTTTTCTCTAGAGTAAATTTTTTACGATTTTACAGCAGTACGTCTCTAAAGTGTTCTGTTTTGCTCTATCTTTTTCTTCTGAGGGGTTGTGGGTTAAAGGTTCAATAGACTAGAATGTTGTTGTATTTTATTAGGTGAAAAGTGACTGCAAGCTACCGGTACTATATCTCATCGATTCGATCGTCAAGAACGTCAAAGGAGATTATCTAAGACTATTCTCAGAACATATTGTGGAAACATTCAGCAGCGTCTTTGAAGAGGTAATAATTCATCTTTCTAATATCTTTCAAATCTATTTTCTTATCCTTACTTTAAGTCGTTTATGTTTAGTCTTTTTTATTTATTAAAGGAAAAGTGTTTAACCACTTGAACCGTTGTACCTTGAAGCTCTTTGAAGTCGGTAAAGGAATTCGATTTGTTAATTATATCAATAATTTGTAATCTAAATGAGAATTTTTTAGAACCATAAAAAATGTATCCCTGGGTCTTGAAGGATTAGTACGATTGGAAATCAATATTTCTTCTGTACTTTGTATTTAAAGCCTACTATAAGATAATCGTCGAGTCGAACGAAGTCATTGACTTCCTGCTTTTCTATTTTTGAACTAATGTAAAGTATCTTTAGCGTTATTCAGTTACATTAAATACCAAGCGAACCTTGATTTAAAATATTAATTCTACTTAATCCTTCAAATATTCAAGATAAAGAAGCTAGTTCCCAAACTTTTAGTCCAGATCCGAAAAAAGAATTAATTATTGAATATTTAATTGATTAGGTTGATGAAGCAACGAGAGCAAGCATGTTTAAATTACGTGAGACATGGATGAACGTTTTCCCGGAAAATAAACTGTATAAATTAGACCTCAAAGTGAATAGTATAGATCCAGCCTGGCCAATACTTTCGGTTCCTACTAGTGGAACCAGTTCTATTCACGTGAATCCTAAATTTTTTTTAATGGTGAGTTTTACATGAACTGCTTCTTAATGTTCAATAAAGAACATTTTTTACAAATTTATGTTATTTACAGAAAAAACAGGCTACATCTGTAACTACACCAGTTGCTTCTATGAATTTACCCTCAACTAATAATGTTCTAACAACTGAAGCTGCCATGAAGGAACAGGTTCTCAAGAAAGAACGTGAACTGTTGGAATTACAAAGAAAGAAAATAGAACTGGAATTGCTTCAGGCAAAAGCTAGTTTAGAACAACAGCAACGACAGTTTTATAAACAAGTTGAAAACCTGAAAACCACGGTGAGAAAAATTTCATATATGCTAGTTTATGATTAGGTCGGCAGACAGGCACGTTTTAACTTTTTAAGTTCGAGTCAGCGACTTTTGAGAGTCCAGTCTGTGACGTAGGTCAGGAACTGAAGGCCAATAAAGCTTAGGAGAGCTCCAGAGGTTGAATGCTAAAAGTGTATGATCTTTAAGTACCTGAGCCTTGGAGAAACGCCCCAATCATAAAGCAGATAATCTGGCGGGCCCATTGGTCCTTAAAAATATAAATTCCCACTTTTTCGGCTGTAGTCAATGAGGTTCATTCACACTCCTGCCATGCCGCTCCTCTATTCGCAGGTCCATATTAACGTATAGGCAGACTAGGTGCCCACCTATGGGGGCCATGATTTTGGAAGCGGCAAAATAATTGGCAATTAAAACAATTTTTTTTACTAATGTAGTATAAAACAAAATTTTATATTCTCCTGAAATATATTTTTTATCTGCAAGAAATAAGCTAAACACATTGGATATTTTCATAGATCGACTTGAATGCAACATTTTAAAATTCTAATTTCGCGCTCAATAAATCACGCCGTAAAATCTCAATTGAATCGAACTGTAAAGTTAAAACGGAATCGTGCATTTAAAAACCGAAATAATTGACATCAAACTTAGTATTTTTTGCACGTTTTATCGATTTCTTTTATCTGTCAGAAAAGTGTAGTCTAAAATCCCAATTCGAACACGGCCCAAGTTTCGACACAGCAACAAAATTATGTAGCAGGAACGAAAACTTAGGGGTCTCTAAATCTCTAGGGTATACGGTAGAAGAACGTATATCAAGATAAAGTGATCATATTACAAGAAACAAGCGAACAACTATTTCAAGTTTTCATAAATATTGTTTTCATTGATAGTGTGATTAATGGCTAATAACATAATTGTTAAAACAAATTTTTATTTTTGTTTTCAGCATCCACTAACAGCAATTGTAACTCCATCCATTGAAAAGGTTCAAGAGAAACCTGTAGCATCTAATGCACCTAGTCAAGGACCAAAAACTACTTATAAACAGGTAAAATCCGGTTTAATAATTGAAATTTTGTATTAAATTATGAATTTAGCTTTATCAGAGTGGCCACAAGATTAAATTTTTCAATTTCCATGACTTTTCCCTGACTTTCAGACAAATTTGAAATCTCCTATGATTCTACGGAATCTGTTAAAAATATAAAAATTTCTCAAAATCCTTCAAAATTTCACGACAAACTTTAAAAACACTTAAAAATCGTAAAAATCTCTAAAATTAACAGAAACCTCTTGAAATCCTTAAAAATTTCACAAAAACCTTCAAAATCTCTTAAAATTCGTTGAAATTTCTTGAAATTTTTAGAAACGTCTTAAAATTCCTTAGAGTTCCACGAAAACCTTTAAAATCCCCTAAAATCTCAAGGAATGATGCCTAGAAATTATGAATAGATCAATTTTCCCTGACAGCTACTCGCATTTGCCTGAAATTTCCCTGACAATTTTTTTTCCCGACATTTCCCTGACTTCCCTGACATGTGGCGACTCTGTTTATAAACTTTTATATCTCAACATGAAAACAGATTTAACAATTTTGGTAATTAAAATTTAAAATTATCTAAAAAAGAAGTTTCTAACTCCGTTCAATAACAATTGTAACACATTTTCTAGAATAATAATCTAATTTTATGAAACTTGGCGCGAAGAAGAAAATTTACGATATTCTTATTTCCCTACAAAATAGGAATTCAGGGTGAAGATGTAACAAAATCTTTAAAAAATTAACTATTCTAATTTGGCACTCGATAAATAATTAAAATAATTAAAATAAAATTATGTGAAAGATTAGACTACAAAATTGAGAAATTTTGTTATTGAGGATTTTACTTATTCTTGACTCATCTTTTTCAAACCTTATCATTTTTGCCGTTTTTTTAATTTGTTGACATTACAGTTTTTTAAGTAAAACATGAAGACGTTCATTTAACAGAATATTATTACCATTAGTTTCCAGCAGCAACAGCTTCGCTTTTGAAAAAAGTGGGTACAAGCAGTGGCCCCCGAATAGCGCCGGCCAGTAGTATCGCAGTAGCATCTGCCAGACCCATGTTGCGGGATCCCAGATTGAAGGTTTCAACATCAGCCCAAGAGCAGGATGCATCGCAAGCGGATCTTCGGCTTCGAGCAGGAATTACCGGTGAAATGGAGTTTCCCGTAGAGGAGGAAATACAGGCAGCGGTCCCAGTTGTCAATACTGTACTTTCTTCAGAGCAATTAAAGCAGCAGTTACTTTTGAAACAGGCTGTGACTAGCACTATCAACAAGCCTCCGTCGATTGCCGACGGCTCCAATATCTCACTTTTAATCGCTAATAGTAACAATAATGCAAATGCAAACCTCAACATTAACAATAAAAATTCAAGTGGTAATGCAAATAAAGATGCTGTCTCGCATCGAAAAAGTCAAAAAAAAGAACCCCGATCGTCTAGTAATAGTAGCGGTAACTTATCAGTTAACAATTCTAAAGCATCGCAAAGCCAGTCCGTAAATAGTAATAGTTCTCCGGTGTCATCAGCGAGTAGTAGAGGAGGCGGAGGAAGCGAGTCCAAATTGAAGGATGCCAAAAGTTCAAATAACCGTGGCTCTTCAGTCTCAGAAAGCGACAAGTCTTCCGCCTCGTCCAAGACCTCGCATAGAAAATTAGGAATCAAATCTCGATCTAAACAACCACATTCTTCTCCGATCAAGGTTCCTAAAGTTGACAGAGATTCAAGTCCTGTTAGTTCGAAATCGCGCGAAAAAGAAAACGAGGGCAGTTCGCCTTCCTCACGTGCTTCTCCCCAATCCTCTTCCCACTCGTCCAAAAATCGTAAGAAGAGCACCAAATCCAGAAAGCGTAGTCCGAGTCCTTATCGAATTCCCAGACGTAATGACCTAAAGTCGAACACAAGCTCGAGTAGTTCTGGTGGTCTTACCGAGGAGGAACAGTCAGGTTCGTTGATAGTGTCACCTCCACATCCACCTACTTTTAAAGAAATTAGACCTGCAGCTAGGCAAAGGAATTATGTCAGACGAAATAAGGAAGGTAGCCTTAGCCCGGAGCTGTCTTCAACTCCTCCTGAAAGCAATCAGTCATCGAGTAAAGACGAAGATCTTAGAGCTTCTCTGCCAATATCAGTTGCATCAATCCCTTCCAGCATTTCTGAAAAAAGTGAGTATTGTCTTATTGAAAAGATACAAGTACCAGTTAATATACACATCAACTCAGGCATTCGAACCTGCATAGTGTGCTTAGTCAAAACGAAAATATTTTTAGCGAATAGTTTATCACTTACGAGTTGAATGTACTTTGAATTCGGGGAATTTGAATGAATTTAACTTATAATTCCTGACAAATTCAACTAAATTCGACTAACTTTGTAAGGATACATATGTACAGTACATCTTATTTCTGTAGTGATAAATCCGTTTTTTAGCTTTTTCATTATTCATAAAGAAAAAACTATTATTTAAGTTTATTTAATTTATGCATTTAAAATAATTTTTAAAAAATCCGTCCTTACTCTCTAATGTTGAAAATTAACTTTACTATTTATTTAGTTAATATGATTTTTCAATTTTATTTCGGGATATCTAGCCTAAATGATTGAAATTTAAATTCTGCACTTTCAGAAGATTAAATTATTGTCAACGATTAACAAATCAATTATTTAATAAAAGAAATTCTAAATGTATATATTTTTATTTAAAAAAAAATAAACAATTTTTTTAAAATCAGAAACAGCACCGAAAAAAAGATTTTTAATTTTGATTTAATATTACCATCGAGTCTTGAGTTTACGATTAATAATGATTAAAAGCTAATTTACTTTCAGTGCACATCGTTGGGGAAATTAATTTATAAACTATGCTCAAGTAGTATTAGGTCAATAGCGTCAAATTTTATAATACATTATTGATTTTGTTTGTTTTTTTTTTGCAGAAGAAGACTTAGACCTACGAGTATTACCTCCAATTAATACGAATAAAAGACAAAGCTCCGAACACAAAGAACCAAATGTAGTTAAAAAGAGCAAGGTTGAAAAATTCGATGCGTAAGTAACAATATTCTTTTTTTTTTACTTTATATATTATTACTGTTTAAACGTATTTGAGATTGAAAGCCTGGTATGCAAATACATATTATATTGGGGATAGAAAACAATTAATTTTTTCCATTAAAAATTTTAGGTCACAAGAGTTTGAAGATCTCTCTGTAAAATATAATTGCCAGTGACTTTCTGGACATTATTTCTTCACATTCCCATTCTCATCTTTGATTGCTAACATTCATGAAAAACTTAATAGTCTCTTTTTCTAGGATTCCCAAAATCTGGTCTACTCTGCTCTTCCTGATAATGTTACTGGAAACATTTTGCTTACTATATTTTTGCTTAATTTCAGATTATTTGGGAACGAAGACGTTGATTTACGAATGCTCACAAATCCCAATGCTGGTCGGCCACCTACGCCGCCACCACCCGTAATATCTGGAAATGAAGGAAAAGACAGTTGGGCAAAGCTAAAAACTCCCTCGAAGAGTAATGACAGAGACAAATCCGAAAAGCCTCCCTCTGAGGAAAAACGAGACCGCGACCGCAGCAGAGATCCTCTCGGACGACCGCGACTGTACAACAAGCTTCCCGATGATCCCAAGGAAAGACGCAGAACTCTTTCTAATGATAATCAAGATCCAAGGTTTAGCCGTCGAGGTCGAGAAACCGACAAACACGAGAGAAATCCTGAAAGAAATATTGAAATAATCTTGAAACAGGCAGCCGAACAATTGAGTCAAGGTGCGATCACGAAAGATGACTACAATAAATTGATACAGGAAGTTTTGCAAATGAGTGAAGCCCAAAAATTAAAGGCAGCCCAACGTCAGGAGAAGGAAGTCGGTTCTTTAGTTTGGGAGAAAGAATCTAATATGGATATGAAGAACAGGATGTCAGGCTACCCTATGAAAGATGGTGAACATCATAGGAAGGATTATCCCGTAGGAAGAAACGAAGGAGGTCCAAGATGGCAAAATCAACAGTGGCAACGACCAGGACCCTGGGCTCATCCTCCAGGACCACCATTTGGTGGTCCGCCAGCTCCCTTCAATTCTGATTATAGACCTATGGGTCCCTGGCAGAACCCTAGACACTTTGGTCCGATGAGACCCGACTTCCCATTCCACAGTGGCTTCAATCCCAATCTAGGTCCTCGAATGGGACCAGGCATAATGGGTGGTCCAAATGGCTCAATGATGCCCAATGTGATGCCAAATGGTCCCCTTGGTCCCATGGGCATGGGCAATGCACCTTTGCCGATGTCCGGCATGGGTCCCGGATCCATGATGATGAATGGTCCCATGGGGAAAATGATGCGTCCTAACATTGGACCAGGGGCTCCGCCAATGCGAAACTCTTCTCCCACTTCTACACCCAAATTTGAGCGCGAAGAGAACGAGGACGACTTCAACGGAGTTTCAATGAAAAACACGGCAATTAACCGTGAATTACCCATTCCTGATCAAAAAGTGTTAGACGAGATCACTCATGATGTTATGAGGTCGATCAAAATCGACGGTATTTCGAGGGAAATTCGATATTACGGAGAGACGGCAATTGCCTTCTTGAGTTGGGATGATCCGAGGGAAATCGGTTTCCAGGATGGAGTAAGGAGAGTTTTAATAAATGACATAGAAACTATCACTTGTGCGTTCAACGAACCGTTTAAAGAATTTATCTATATGGGAGAAAGCCACAGGATTAAGTTGGGAGGTCCTACGAGGGAATTGTACATCGACGATCGCTGGTACGAATG
>JAUESH010000020.1:975424-987007 GCA_032275165.1 Synergus magnus
GGAAAGTGTAATTAAACCATTTTAAAAATATTGGAAAATGTAACGACTACAAAGCTTCCTCTATGAGGAAGCAAAAGATGAAAAGGTAATTTCTTTATTTAATAAAAATGATGAGAAATAGGTTTCAAAAGAGCTTCAGGATTTTCATAAAATTTCAAGGCATTTTTAATCAGGGATTTAACCCTCAGTTGGCATATGGGGTCAGATTGACCCCAGCGAGAAAAATTGTTATTACAAAAAAATGTATTACTAATGTACGTGTTACTTACCATATGAGCAAATTTAGATAACCCAGGTTTTTTATCCACAATTTTTACATTTTCAAAAAAATAATAGTGCATAGCCGTCAAGAACGTTAACACGGATTGCTGTCCACTATTATTTTTTTGAAAAAATAAAAATTGCTTATATGGTATGTAACACGTGCCCTTAAAGAATTTGAAGGAATTTTTAAATATTGCAGAAGAATTTAATGATTTTCAAGAAATTTGACAAGATTTCAAAAAATTTGACAAGATTTCAAAAAATTTCAAGTGATTTTAAGGAAATTCAAGGGATTCTTAAAGAATTCAAAAAAGTTTTAGGATTTGCAAGAGATTTGAAGACATTTTTAGTGAATTTAAAGAATGTCAAGCGAATTATTTAAAAATTATTTAAAAAGATTTGAATGAATTTAACCCTCTGCCTGTCAGAATGACAGTTATCGTCAAATATCGTCAAATGGGGTCTACGGAGAGGGAATAACCAATCACACTGCTCACTTACACGAACTTTTCTGTTAGTGCGAGTCAAACGAGTTCGAGGCTGCAAGTGCTGTACCATATGTTGTACATACTGAATTTCATTGCAGAAAACTCTCATTACTTGTCAGAACTTCACTTCTCTCCCTCATATTATTGTATTTATTACCGATAAATTATTTTATGTAGCTAAAACGTATAATTTAATTAATATCATAAAATTTTTGGTCGAAAGATTTAGACCCCTTATTCAGTTAGAAATGGTTACGATCACGAAGTAATTGTAAAGAGTAGTGTCTCCGTAAGTGGGGGTAGGACAAATGCACCTCCAAGAATTAAGACGTGTTTTTAAAACATAAGAACCACGGACAATACAACAATATCGAACAATACATTGGGAAGTGTTCAGAAACGTCAATAGAAATTGCACTTTAAGTACCAGCCTTGGTAGAAGGATCCAAATGAACACTGTTCGCACATGCGCAGTAGCAATCTATCCGTCTTCTTTCCCATCGTGAAATTGTGCGAGTGGTCCGTGTCTTTTTAAATGTTTAAAAGTAAGGTTATGTGTCACTGTCATAATGTTCATATAGTGGATATAGTGCGAGTGCAATAAAAATATATTGATGTCGAACAGTGTATAAAATAATAAAATTTTTGAAAACGACGACGTGCTGTGTACCAAACTGCAATACATCGTATCGGAACAAAAATTCCAAAGACCTTACGTTGTTTACACCATCCACGCTATGAAAGTCTTTCTTGCCATGTAATTTCATATAGGAATTCTTGCTGACGGTGTCAGAATAAATGTATATTATAAAGTAAACATTGCTCGGCTCTTGTTGAGCTTATAATAAATTGTTGTTGCTGGCTTGTTGTGACAATATAACCTCACTTTTCAAAAGGCTCAGAGCACACACCACTCACTCGCACAATTTCACGAGGGGAAAGAAGACGGATAGATTGCTACTGCGCATGTGCGAACAATGTTCATGTGGATCCTTCTACCAAGGCTGGTACTTAAAGTGCAATTTCTATTGACATTTCTGAATAGCGAGTTCGATCTCCTTACTATTCCTCCGTGGTAAGAACGTTTTCTACATTTAGGTCATGCGCGTTGCTATGTTTTCGTATCACGTGATATTCCACGAGCTATCTGTCACGTAACTGTTACAGATAAATAAAGACTTTATGCAGATTATTTATTTAAAAAATATTTTATAGAGCATAATAGTACGTATTTTTCAAATTTTCTCAAAAATTTTTCTTCTACAAATGAAAAAAGATTGATAAAATGTGAATATTGCCATAATAAGTTTCAAGAAAAAAATTTTCCTGTATAAATTTATTTTATTATACTTCGAACAAGGAAATAATAGGTCACAAAAATAATTACCTCTATTAATATATGGCACATAAAATTTATTATACTCTTGTTATAACAAATTTTATGTGCCATATATTAATTGAGGTAATTATTTTGTGACCTATTATTTCCTTGTTCGAAGTGCCCCGGTCTACCCTACACGGAGAAAATTCTCCACTAACCATTACTTTATGATATACGACTCAGTCGTGTGGCCAGCAAAAAAAAAGTTTTATAAACGACTGAGTAGTTTATTGGCACGACTCATTCGTTTCTCGGTAGTAATTATTCGTTTTTTCCACACGAATCTGCATACAGTCGTCAGTAGTGCCGTCCGCACTATTCTATGCTTTCGCTACACGAATGAGTCGTGTGGGCAATACGAAAGTTATCGAACGTTGCCGAAATGTGCCGAACACGTTTAACGTATATTTTCGTATGATATATATACGGCAACGTTCGGGAACTTTCGTATTGCACACACGACTCATTCGTGCAGCTAAGACGATTCATTCGTGCAGCTAACACGACTCACTCGTGTAGCGAAAACATAGAGTAATGTGGACGGCACTACTCACGACTGTATGCACATTCGTGTGGAAAAAACGAATGATTACTGCCGAAAAACGAATGAGTCGTGCCAATACACTACTTAGTCGTTTATTAAACTTTTTTTTTCGACCACACGACTGAGTCGTGTATCATAAAGTAATAGTTAATGTAGGACTTTCTCCGTGTATTAAAAAAGCATATGAGGTCAACTTAATAACTTTTCGGCTTTTTCTCTTAGAATCCCCAAAATTGTGATTATATAACCTAAAATAGCATGAAAAGAAAGGTAATTATCAGAGGTAAGTATACAGTAAAAATGTTGATTAATTAAATAAATTAAAAATAATTTTTAAGTTTTTCTTTTAGTTCTCAATTTTTGTAAATAAAAATAAACTCAAACGTCCTAATGGCCAAATAGCCACCGAAACCGAATCGTTCCTGTTCGTGTATTTTTGGCTTTACACGAAGCTGGTCTACGCAACGTGTAGCACAGCCGACTCACCGACACACTATGCTTGCATGTATTGCTCCCAGATGGTTAAGTGGTGAGGGTAGAAAAATCCCATGTTCTGGAGACACTGCATCTATCAGGGTATCAAGCGAAATTCTGTTTACAAATTCCCGAATTTCCCGGATCAGAAATAACGTTTTTCCCGGTTTTTTCTTGTGATGCGTTTAACTATTTCAGGAGAGGGACCCTGAGTTAGCATAGCGCCCGAACAGAGAATAGTTTGAAATAAACAGTCACGTGTATTACAAAATGTAACTGCCGTTTGCAACGTTTATAAACGAAAATCAAAATTTAAAAAAAATTCATTATAAATCGTTTTTCATTGCACAAATATGTATAAAACAATACAACAAATGCTCACACGTAGGATGCAAATGTTCAAAGTTCGTTGTCTATTGAAGTTTAAAATGGAGAGTTGAATTAAAGAAAATTATTGCACGAAGAGTTATTATTCACAAAACAATATTAATTGAAAATACACCAAGAAATAATACAAAATTGAAAAGACAAATAAGAAAGTTAGAGAGATGTTAACGCATCTCAATCGACTGAGGTCAAGAATTGTACTGCCGATTGCTTGTACCTAGACCACCCAGGGACCCTTTTTACCCCTCTTATTCTTTTTATGGAGCTTTCTCCTATTTTGAGGTATGGATTGGTCATGGGTCTCCGGTTGGTCTTTCGGAACTGAAAACTGTTAAAGTGTACCAAAGGGAAGTTAAAATCTGTATTTTATAAAAAGATATTGCCAAAAAACTTCAAATTTCGATGTTTTCAAAAATGTTAATAACTCCGAAAATATTAATTATTTTTAAAAACCCTTGGTCTCATTTTAAAGATAAATTTTCATAGTTTTTCTGTACATGTTCAGATATTTTTGAAATTATTTTCCTAGCTTGTGCCATAGGCTCAAACTTGTACGGAAAATCTCGTAAATTTTCAAATGAAAATTGTGCTCCAAACGTGGATAAAAAAAATATAACAAATCAGTATTTTAATAGGTTTTACTACATTTGATTAAAATATGGTATATTTTGATTTTTTTTTAATTCTTGTAAATAACTATGGATATGTCGTCGCTCCCAGGAAACACCTCGATGATCACACCCAGCGGCCATCTTGCGCACCCTTGATTATCTTCCTTTAAGATAACTACTGAACCGACCTTCAGCTCTGATGTGGATTTTTGCCATTTTTGGCGAGTTTGCAGTTCGTGGAGGTACTCTTTGTACCATTTTTTCCAAAAGTCTTGTCGAGCTTTGGTGATGAAGTTGTAGGTTGATAGTCTGTTATCTGGAACTGAAATGAGATTTTTCTTGGGTAAGAGATTGAAAAGTTGATCTTAAAGATTGATTCGTTAAAAATCAGACTCTTTAGGAGTCGATTGCCCGATGGGCATAAAGATAGATTTTTTGGCTACAAGGCCGATTGATTTGGTGATAACGCCATTGTGACTAGGCAAGTTGAATATCAATTCCTTTTGGAATCTGGGCTTAAAATAGGCAGATTTGAATATCGATTCCTTTCGGAATTTGGGCCTAAAATAGGCAGATTTGAATATCGATTCCTTTCGGAATCTGGACCTAGAATAGGCAGATTTGAATATCGATTCCTTTCGGAATCTGGACCTAGAATAGGCAGATAACATCCCTCACTGGTATCATCTTCACAGAGAGTCATGTGCTTTAACGAAATGTACTCCTTCATTACCCTACAATATTCTGATTTCAATTGTGGATTAGATTCGCATTTCTTTACAAGTGCGTAGAAACACTTCAATGCTTGAGTTCTAGATTCTCCCAATTTGAATTTACTATCGCAAAAAAGGAAGTCGTACGATGTATCTACCCGTCGCATCACGTTGAGTGTGATCCACTTAATGTTGTTCACAAGAAATGTCATCACGAGACTTCAAAGGTTCATGATCGAAATCTTCTATTGCCCAATGTTGAAGTTTTATTGGACCCAGCGATAATACCGATAAAGTTGTACCTGCAGCTATCAATAAATCGACTGGCTTAGGCACGTGAAATTGCGGATCAGCAAGCTGCAAGTTCTTAGGAGTGTCAAATAATACCCGAGGAAAAGTTTCATTGGGCACAAGATCAGCTATTTTTGGTACTATTAAGAAATTTAATTCTCGTTTGAAATTTTTGTAGTTTGAACAGAATACTACTTTAATTTAATCGTTAGAAACAGTACATAAGTCATTAACCGCTGCGATATTAATCGAACAAGTTTGTTTGGATAATTTAAAAGAATTTGCAAAACTTTCAGTAATTAAATTGACCGTTGAACTAGAATCTAATAACGCCCGTGCCATGAAACAATTTCCAGAATTCGTTTGTACCCTTAAAACCGCCGTGGTCATTAATTGGGAATCCGACGAGAAAGCTTTAGAAGCGAAGGTTTGACGTGCTAGTCATGGTTGCGAATTTGTGAAAATGAAGCCTTTCATTTACGCTTATCCTGAGAAGGTTCTTATTTTGATGTTTTATTTGTTTTATCGAAATGTAACGAAGTGTGATGATCTCAGTCATACTTCCCACAACGTTTCTTATTCTTGCACGAGAGCGCGTGGGTGTGTAGACAGTTTTGACAAAGTCCGTGTGTCTTTACTAAATTCAAACGTTCGTGAACTTAATGTAATTGTCCGTTAAAAACAGGACATTTATAAAGAGGATGCTTTTCATTGCATTTAATGCACGCAGAGTTTGAAGAATTGGAAGCAGAGGTTACGAGTGAACGTGCTTCGATGTTTTTGAATTTACCAGGAAATTGATTAAGATTCTCGCCCACCCGTTTCCTAGCGTTGTTGTTGCGGCCACTCGAGGCAGCTCTCTCCAATGAGCGAAGTTTGAATATCGTAGCTTGTATGAATTTGTAAAATTCGTCTAAAATTGGAAGTTTGTTCCCCTCTAATCTATCTTGCCATCTGGCCAAAAGGCCCTGTGGCAGACATCGTTCTAGTATTCGAATTATGACTTGTTCCCCGAATTCGACCTGCATTTCTTTCAACATACTAAGATGCTGACGCGCTTAGTCCACAAGTGATGAAAGACCGTCTGGTTCTGCTTTGGAAAGTACAGGAAGATCCAAAAGAGCGTCGAGATGCTCGACCACGATCATACGTTTCTGGTCGTATGCGTCGCACAGTGATTGCCATGCTTTCGCGTAATTTTCTTCGCTTTGAGGTAATGAACTGATCTTATTCAAAGCCGACCCGGAAAGCGTGTTAACTAATTGCGTATGTTTTACATAGTCACTGAGATCGGTCCGCGAATGAACGAGAACCACGAAACTGTGTTTCCACGAAATCCATTTATCATGCTGTCCATCAAAAGTCAGAATCCTTATTTTCGGTAATTTAGGTTTATCTTGTCTTTCGGTGAAAGTCAGATTGTTATTGTTCAAAGTCGAATTTGCAAGAGGAACCGCGGTTTTGTAAATTAGTGATTGTAGTAGCAACGTCGCAGTAATTTGCTTCGATTTTTGGAAACGCGTCTAGGCGCGGGTGATCAGGTTGTAACACGGTTAATTCGTCGTTGTATTTGATGTAGTCTTTAAAAAGACTGGTGACGTTGTCTAAACGCAGTTTAGAGTTGACCGGGTTGCAGGCTATATCGCTAAGATAATTTTCTAAAGTCGTGATTGTTTTTTCGAGAGTAACCCCCTTTTGCCCTATGTACGCGACGCGCTTCAGTTGATCCGCAGAAAGCGCCATTTTGAATAGTTATGACTCGACTTTTTCACAAAAAATTTCTGCCCCGAGTGGTCGCAACGAAAAGAAGTAGGTTAATTTCACTTTAGAAAAAGAAGAAAAAACTCACGGAAAACGAATCACGAACGCGCAAAAGAATGTAGATTTGTAACACCAAACACTTAAAAAGAACAAGTACTTATCTTGTTTTCTTCCAATGCATCAGCCGACTGGGTGGTGAGGCGTCCTGAAGTGGGAGCGACGACGATTAGTTTGACAATGAGAGCCGAAGTTGACTGGATGAAAGTCCGGTGAGAAGTGGCTGAACTGGCGTTCCTTTGTTGGGAAAGCACTCCGTGGTGTTCTCCGGCGTTCGAGAGCACTCGCTACGACGTCTGATGCGCGCGCAATTTGGCCAAGAATGTGACACGTCACTCGGTCCGGAATGTGGCTTGGTCTTGAAGTTGAGACGCGCCGAAACACGCGTGCGTGCAAGACCAACAAATTCGAAAATAATTTTTTGTGAGGAAAATTACCAACCTCACAGGAAGCACCATGTTTTGAGTCCACTTTGTCTTGCCCTAGGTGGCTCGACAAGTTATTTATATGAATTTTTAAGGTTGATCACTTCGAATTATATTAATAAGATTTAGAATCCGAATTTTTTTTTTATTAATTTAAATTAAGATTATTGTAGATTTAGGTCGATGAAATCACAACACAAATTTAAGGGAAAAAACCATCTGGCGCAAAAAAACCCTGATTTATTGAAAACACAAGAGAGAAACGCACATTTGAAATGACACATTGAATCACAAAGAACTTGGTTTCAAGCGAACCGATGTTGGCGTTACACACACGTTGCGACGCGCTCAATTTGATTTCGATTAAGAGATTTTTCTCGATGAGCGTAAGATAGATAGTTTGGCGCAGTGCTCTCAAAGTTGGCTCCCTGCGCGCGCAGCGTGTGTTGGCTTCCCCTTGAAGAAATTCTGCCATTAGCTGTAATCTGGCGCGCAATTCAAAATGGAATTAAATTAATTCGATTTTGAATCGCGCGCTCAATTTTGACCAATGGCAGCATTTCTCCAGTGGGAAGCCATCATGTGCTGCGCGTGCAGGGAGCCAACTTTGAGAGCACTGGTTTGGCGACAAAGCCAATTGGTATTTCGCGACAAGGCGATGGTTTTGCGACGAGGCCGTATTTTGGCGACAAGGACGATTGGTATTTTGCGACAAGGCGAGAACGGACGCGAGGAAGCTCCGACGCACCGCTGGATTTTGGTCGTAGATACGACACTGTTTCGATATGACGAATGACGACGAACGACGACTTGAGACTGGGCAGCATCGGTTGCCCGCACACACTCACTCACTCCTCGAACCCCCTCCCTTTTACTTTTATGTGGATTCACACTTTTTATATAAAGCCCGATTCACAACCGTTGAGTTTCTGTGTTGCGACGTAACAGTGCGATAATATAACTAAATATAAGTTAAGTATAAATCTAAAAATAATAAAAAAAGAATCTAAAAATAATGTAAAATAATAGGTATATTGAATCTTCGAACCCAATAAACAAAGATATATTTATTCATATCGAAAATTATTTCTTTATTTCAAAGAAATATTTTTTTTCCATTTACAGTATGCCTATTTCAGACATCGAGCCACATCTTCCAGTCAACAAAACAATTTACTCAAAGTGATATTAATTTGCGTGCAATAATTATCTCTTTAATTTTACGCTATACTTATTCAAATAAAAGTAAGGACTCTTTATATAAAACAATTATTTCTTACACATTTGAGTGAAAAATGCAACGTATGAGCATTTATTGTATTTTTCTATAACCATTTGTGCAATGCCAAACAAATTAGTTGTGATTCGCGCCTTCTTTTCAAATAGGATAAACCCAGGTGCGAATTGACCATCGGCCCACGGTCGGGCCAACCTTCGGACGGTCGGTCCAACTTTGTGCGCCATAGGTCGGAGTCCAGCCCGAATCTGCCACACCGTTTCTACTTAGTTCATTGATTTTTGAAATTGTACGTAAATAGATTTCTATCATGCTCTTTTCCACATCACCCTGGAGGTGAAGCATCATAATAAGGCGTGTTTTTTTAGTGGTATCCCCTGTAGGCCTAATCCACGAGTCAATACGTCAAAATAAATGAAAACAATAAAATAATAAAATAAATAAATCTTTATTGGACTCTGCCATGATAACAAATAATAAAATATAAAAAATAAAAATTTTAAATAATATAAATGGTTTAAAATGTAAAACATGCAGAGAATAAATAAAATAACAAAACTAAACTAATAAAATAAATCATTTTTAGAACTTATCATAATAAAACGATTATAAAACATGATAAAATATAAAACTAGCTGTGAATTCGATCTCAGGTGTTTCATTTAACTATATTTATATATTTTTTGTGCTCATTTTTTGAGCACCTTGCTTCCTCATTATGATAAGGTTGCAAATTCATTTGCTTCCTCATAGAGGAAGCATTAAGCATTGTTTTCTCGAAGCAAAACATCTTGAATCAACTTTGAATTATACCTTAGTTGACAAATGTTTTAATACCAACATTCTAATCAATTTTCAATTGGTGTGTGTGGGTGGATGTCGCCACTATAACTTAAAGTCATTTGTTTATTTGAACACATACACAGGGTGTCCCAGGACTAACTGTCCGGACCTATATGGCTGTATAAAAAACAAAAAACCAAATCGAAAATTCCTTTGGCAAAAATGCATTGAAGTTTTAGTTTTTGAGTTATGAAATGTTTAAGCTGGACCAATCAGAGGCGCTGCGTGCGTGCGTGAGCGGGAGGCCCACGTTCCTTAGTACCAACGAGAGAGGCAGCGGTCACAAACACAGCGTTGACTTCCCGCTCACGTACGCACGCGGCGTCCCTGATTGGTCCAACTTAAACATTGCATAACTCAAAAACTAAAACTTCAATGCATTTTTGCCAAAGGAACTTTCGATTCGTTTTTTTTCTCTATACAGCCATATAGGTCTGGACAGTTAAACATGGGACACCCTGTATAGAAACGAAATTTTTCAAAATTACAAATAACCATAACTTTCTTAATATTTAATTAAATGCATTACTCTTAAAGGTCAATCGATTCGTCTCTACTCAAGGAATCTTTTTCCCTCTTACATAAGCTTTGAATTTTGATTATCTGAGAAATTATAGTCAAAAAATTAATTGTTGAAACATACAATTATTTATAACTTTCTTAGTTTTCAATGAAATGCATTAATCATATAGATCAATCAATTCGTCTCGATACAAAGAAACTTTTTTCTTGTTACATAAGCTTTGAATTTTGATAATTTGAAAAGTTATATTTGAAAAATCAATTTTCCAAAATTATAAATAACCATAACTTTCTTATTTTTCAATGAAATGTATTAAACATTTAGATCAATCGATTCGTCTAGACACAAAGAATCTTTCTTCTTTTTACATCAGCTTTGAATTTTGATTATTTGAGGACTTGTAGTCGAAAAATAAATTTTACAAAAATTATAAATGTACATAAAAATCTTAAAATTCAATATTTTGAAAAATCCCTGGGCACGTTTTGAGATATTGGTTGTGCAAATATACCTTGAAAATTTCATCAATTTATCTAGAACTGTTTTTAAGTTATAGTGGTGACAAAAAAAAGGCGACATCCACACACACATCCGGACAATTGATTAGAACGTTGTATTAGACATTTATCAATTGAGAATAGTTTAATTAAACCATTTTAAAAATATTGGAAAATGTAACGACTACAAAGCTTCCTCTATGAGGAAGCAAAATACGAATTTTAAATAATGTAAATAGTGTAAGACGTAAAACATGCAGAGAATAAATGAAAAAAGAAAACTAAACTAATAAAATTAATTACTTTTGGACTCTGCCATAATAATACGAGACTGGCTTAATAAAAGTTAATCGTGAAAGTTCTCTAGGCTGGTATTTTTTAATTTGGTCTAAAACATACAAATTCTTGCGTTGCGATTCAATGAAATGAGAAATGTTTGGATGCGCTTGATTAAATGGCTGATTAAAATGACAGCAGGGGCGGATCCAGGTGAGGGTTTTGGGGGGGGGGTGCTACCACAGCTAATTATGGGAACATCGGTAAAAAAAAAGGTCATGAAAAAAATTTGAACAACGTAAATCTGGATTTTTTTGGGGGGGGGGTGATGACTCCGTGGCTCCCCTCCTGGATCCGCGCCTGAATGACAGTAGAAAGATTCACAAGCATTTGTTGTTTTACTCAAATCAGCATTTGCTTCTGCCCACATGTTTGGTGGATCTGTCAGCCGTGCAGTGGAGGGGACGTTCACTCCGGTGAGGAGATCATTAAAAAGGGTCACTGCCTGGGATAATTACCTTACCTTTTCCAGGTAGGGAACGAAAAGTATACTATATACCCTCCCATATATGGGCCATCTATTAAGATGATGCCGGCCCAACCTTGGGCAACAATGTGGGGCCAATTTTAATTTTTGAAGGTTGGTTCAACATTGGGAAGCAAAGTCCGGTCAACCTTGTACTAATGGTAGGGCCACTTTTGGGAACTAATGGTCGAACCAACGAGGTAAATATCATATATACACTCATGCACCGATTATTTGCACCGCGGTTATATGCATAGTTTACGGTTTTTCCCCTCCCGTAGCGTC
>JAUESH010000020.1:999016-1019272 GCA_032275165.1 Synergus magnus
TTTCAATAGCATTATTATTGAAAATTTATTCGCATTTTTAATACTTTTCTATCAGGGAAATTTGTCTGAAAGTCAGGGAAAAGTCAGGGAAATGTCAGGGAAATTGAAAAATTGAATCTTGTGGTCACCCTGAATTTATGCAAATTGCAGATTAGAACTATTAAATAATTGAATTAAGTATGTTTAATATGAAAATGTTTGAAATTAAACATTTCATCAATAAATTTATTGTCAATGCAATGTTTCATGCGAGAAAGTACTTCGATGTTAATTGAAGGAATGATTATCGGTTATATTAATAAATTTCATTCTCAAGATCAACTTTCGTAAATGGAGGACCTATACCATTTGGCACGTAATTACCGACGCAATATGTTGCATAAGATATAGCGGCTTTGAGCCGCGGCTTTTGCGTCTAACCCACATATGGGTATAATACTAGAGCGTGGTTATAATACTGAGACCTCGATGGTAATAATGTAGAATATCTTGTGATCGATGGGGAGTGATTGAGTCGTAATATTGGACCCAGTATCGCGTTGCCATCTGTCGCGTTGCTCAGTTATTGCTCGTAAGTAAACATATAGCTATCAACTTGTTACAACCGGGCAAACTAATATAACAAGCTCCTTATGTTGCTGAAACATATAGAAAATTTCTTGACATCGACAGTAAACTAAAACCCTCTCCTTTCGATTTTTATTCCCATTTTTTCATTCCCAAAACACGATTTTATATTCGCTCGCTTATTCAATTACATTTTCTCTTGATAAGTTTTAAAGAGGATAAACCGAGGGATAAACATAGTTACAGAATATTTCTGTAACTATTTTTTTCTGTAATTCTGGGTTCTAATACATTTCAAAAGGATTTGAAAGAATTCAAACTAAATTCAAAAGAATTCAACAGAATTTGAAAGAATATTCCACTCGTTTTAGGTAATTAAAATACATACAGTAAAGGGGTAAAATAAACTATGGGGAAAAATTATGTACACTGTTATTGTAGCTTTGGACTTCGAAAGAATATTTTATTTATTTTTAATGCCAGTGTATTCCGATTCCAATTGTCATTTATGTCTAAGACTAGAAGCAACCCCGTATATATGCCACCTATTGTAAAGTGGGAAAAAATGACATGCAGTTGACTTTATAGCATTGGTTAATCGTATAGGGTTCTTAAACGTGCTCTGATGTCCCTGTTATTTGCCCGTCGACTTCCTCTACACTCAAAAGGAGTCAATGTAAAGCAAACACTGCATAAATAAGCAAAACGAAAGCCGGTCCGAAATCCTGTGCATGATCCATGCTTCGTGAGCTAATACGTGAATCTCACAATAGTTTGGGTCCTCAGCTGCTACGACCCTACCTGCTCGCTCTCCTTCCCCTTCTTTCTCTTTCCTTCCTTTTTTCATCTTTATTCTCAATTTACCTTTATTAAACTACAATATATTCAATATATTCCTTTGGAAATTTCAGACGACACGCAATAATATTTTCTGCGCTAGTAGTTTTCCCCTCGAATCTCGATTTTTCTGCATCTATATTTATACAGAAATACTTTTGTGTAAATTATGATTTAAAAATATTGTCTCTTAGAATGCTGGCGCTAAATTTTCCAAATTCTTTGGAATCCTTTTTTCATATTACAACAATTAACATTTGAAGTATAGAAAGTATTCTATCAACAAAAAATGCATGAAACTGAAGTTCGCAACGTTTACAATGATACATTTTTTTTTTTTTGAAAAAACACGAGACCTAAAATTTTATTGCCTTAAGATCAAAATTTTATTGCTTTGAGATCCAAAATTTTATTGTTTTAAATGGTTCCATTAAAAGTCCAAAGAAGTCCAAAAAAGTTTCATCCACCTACCCTTCTAAGATCACCCTCAAAATCAACTCTAAAGCACAAAAAAAATTATTAAAAATCCCCAAACTTTGAGACCTAAAATTTCATTGTTTTAAATGGTTCCAATAAAAATAGAAAGAAGTCAAAAAAAGTTTCAACCAACTATTCCTCTGGGATCATCGTCAAAATCAACCCCTAAGCACAAAAAAAATCATTATAATCCCCCTAACTTCGAGACCTAAAAATTTTATTGTTTTATATGATTTCATTTACTGTTCAAAGAAGTTCAAAAAAGTTTCATTCACCTATCCCTCTAGGATCACCCCCAAAATCAATCTCTAAGCATAAAAAAATTATTATAAATCCCCTAACTTTGAGATCCAAAATTTTATTGTTTTAAATGGTTCTATTTAAAGTCCAAAGAAGTCCAAAAAAGTTTCATCCATATACCCTTCTAGGATCAACCTCAAAATCAACCCTAAAGCACAAAAAAGATTATTAAAAATCCCCAAACTTTGCTACCTAAAATTTCATTGTTTTAAATGGTTCCAATAAAAATTGAAAGAAGTCAAAAAAAGTTTCAACCAACTATTCCTCTGGGATCACCGTCAAAATCAACCCTTAAGCATTAAAAAAATCATTATAATCCCCCTAACTAGGAGACCTAAAATTTTATTGTTTTATATGATTTCATTTAATGTTCAAAGAAGTTCAAAAAAGTTTCATCCACTTACTTCTCTAGGATCACCCTCAAAATCAACCCCTAAGCTACAAAAAATCACTAAAAATCCCCTAACTTCGAGACGTAAAATTTTATGGTGATTCTAGAAGGATTAAATAGAACCATTAATAAAATCAAATTTTAAGTCTCGAAGTTTGGAGATCTTTAATGATTTTTTAATACTTAAGGGTTGATTTTGAGGATGATCCTAGAGGAGTAGATGGATGAAACTTTTTTGGGTTTCTTTGGACACAAAATGGAACTATTTAAAACAATAAAATTTTAGGTCTAGAAGTTTGGGAATTTTTAATGATTTTTTTAATGCTTAAGGGTTGATTTTGAGGGTAATCACAGAGGAGTAGGTGGATGGAACTTTTTTGGGTTTCTTTGGACATCAAATGGAATCATTTAAAACAATAAAATTTTAGGTCTCGTGCTTTTAAAAAAAAAATGTTCGTTGTAAACGTTGCGAACTTCAGTTTCATAAAAAATGCTAAGGATAAACAATTTTTACTTTGTCATAGAAAATTAATTGAATCGGTAACAACTTAGCTCTGTGTGAATTCAAAAGAAATGCTTGAGACGCTTATAAAACTTCATCCAATAAATCTGAGAATATTATTAGTAGCCTGGAAACTTCTTAATCAGAGGACTGAGTGGGTCCATGAATAAATTGGGGCAATTAGCAGAATCATAATGGCAACTGGTACGGCGGTACCCCGTTGCCAACTGTTAAAGTAATAAACTTTGCAGTACTTCGCTCTGTTCCTAAAACATCACTATTCGAATCTTACTGGGAAACACAGATTTGGCTGCAATTTACACGTGTTGGTGTCTACTTCTTCGCACACTTCAGTCGCTATTAATTGCGCTAGGTATTAATTGTCCAAGAAACCTGTTTTATTAGCAGCTTATTTCAGGGCCATAAAAATACATAATTTACATATTTTCCGTTTACTATATAACATCCCATGCAAAAATATTCCCATTCAAAGTAGGGTCCTATAATCGGGCTATTTTTTTAACAAAATTCCTCGGAGGACAATCGAACTAAAAAAAATTAACGATGAATTCTGACTCTCCAGAGTCAATAACGGGCCGGATTAATAAGCGAGGATTCAAATCTCCCCGCGCGCACTATTTTTATTTTTTTTTATTCGTAATATTCTCATTTTGACATTAAAATATTAAATATAGTATATTATGAGAGCTATGTAATCATTTTTTTAATTTGTAATTTTCATTACTTATAAATTTCACCCTGTTTGAAAAATACTTCGATTTTCGATTATTTTTTCACCCCTTGTGAAATAAAAATCCTTTACTGCCATCTATTGAGCACGCGTATAACGTTATTGGTTCCCAGTTTTATACATTTACTTAGTTGGCGAAATAGAAAAACCCCTTTACAACAATAATATAATTTCTTTAAAACCAATTTAAAACGGTAAATAAAGAAGGTTTTTAAAGTATTTTTTCCCTTTTAAAAGTCATTAGAAGGCTTCCTTTGATTCTATATTATTTATCACATTTTACCAGTAAATTTTGAAAGAGATTTTCCCTGAGAAATTAACTATTTCGATTCTGGAAACAGGAGTTAGATGATTTTGCATATGTTCTGCAATTTACTACTACAAACAAATCCTTTGATTTCTATCCATGTGGAAGCTTTTGATAAACACAAACATTTATCAATCCACAGAGTACACATACTTCACTAATTAACCGCGGGTATATGGCGATAATACATTTGCACAGTTTTCATATTTGACTGACCCTACTTCAAACAAAACCGAACCTTATGTTTTCATATCAAATTTCAATTCTACACAGAAAAAAGTCTAGTTTATGTTACAGGCTTAATTTAAATTACCTTAATTTAAGGTATTATAAGCACAAAAAGACAGGGTCTCGGAAAAAAATACTTATTTATATTTTGAAGGATTGCAATATTATTATTGGTGCTATTTTTTAAAAGGCAAAAGATTATATTTCATTAGAAAAAATGTAAACCTTCAAAAATGATTTGTTAAACAATTTGTATTTTTAATGAAATATTTTTTCTTATCGCTTCTGACAAAATTAAAAAAAATAAAACAATTTTAATGATCGATAGCTTAATTTATCGGGAAAAGGATACTCTACAACTTCACCATAGCAAATTTTTAAAAATAAATTCTTTAGTTGCTGAAATTATTAAAAAATAATTTTTCAAACCAAAAATTTTTTAAATAAATACCTATAATTCATAATATTTTATTTATTTTTAAAAATTGGTTAAGGTGAAGTTGTAAAGTATCCTTTTCCCGAAAAATAAGCTATTAATCATTAAAATTGTTTTATTTTAAAATTTTTTGTCAGAAGCGATAAGAGAAAAGTTTGATTTAAAATAAAAATTGTTAAATAAATAATTTTTGAAGGTTTACATTTTTTTTTCATGAAATATAATATTTTCTCTTTTAAAAAATACCACCAATAATAATATTGCAGTTCTTAAAAATATAAATAAATACTTTTTTCCGAGACCCTGTCTTTTTGTGCTTATAATACCTTAAGTCCTTTTTTAGACTTAAATTAAGGTAACTTAAATTAAGCCTGGAACATAAACTAGACTTTTTTTCTGTGATATTTTTTGATTCAAGTAAAAATAGTATAAATTTTTCTGAAAACTTTTACTTCCTGCTTTTAGAATGCTTTAAGAACAAATTTTAAAGTTCCAAAATAGTCGACTTAAAAGTTTTATCAAGAAAACAAAAATTTAAAAAAATATATATTTGATTGTGTTAAAAGATGTACCGAAACAAAAGTTCTGTTCTAAGAAAGTACAACTTGTTTCAAGACAAGGGTGTCTAGTTTTAAGCTAAAAAATGTCTTGATTCAAGGTGTACAGAAATTTAGCTCTAACAAAAGTAAGACCTTATATCTGCCTAGTTATTTTTTTAAATTTCTTTCTCTTCATTCTTCAAAATAAATAATTATGCTCTTTTGAATATAAGAAGAACGGCAATGCGCGAGGAACTGCGGAGATTCATATAGTACACCCTCGCGTTTAAAACACAATATTTGAATATCTCGTGTGGGTTTGGGATCGAACACAAAGTAGTGCAAACGGTGGATGAAAGTGCGTCTATTTCGCAAAAGTGAAACTAATTTACTGTCTGATAATATTAGCTCGCTATGAGAAGGCAAGGCCGAAGTTTAACATCCTTTTTGGAAGGTATATAAAGCTCTGCCCTACCTCGTACGAGCCAGACGAAAGTTTGCTCAACTCTGGAACGTTTCTCATTTTCCCTTGCACGTATGTACTCTTTAAAAGAAATATATATTTTTTATTTAGCTGCATCTTATTTTTTGGATTTTATCTGTCTGCATTAAAATAAAAAATAAAAACACTAATTACAATTTCGAATGATAACCAACTTCAACTACTACTCTGTTTTTAATTAATTTCAATTAAAATATGTATAAACAATAGCATGTTTTCAAATTTAAAGAGTTTAACACTTTTCACAAATGTATTGAATAGTATCAGATAAAATCTTTAAAAATTAGACAATTTTCAAATTACTATCGTTCGAATATTAAAAATTGCAAGGCAATTCCACTTGTAAACTGGCAGCATTATGAAATTTCAAATTAAAAGCCTTGATAGTTAATTTAAAATTTGAAACCTTTACAACTGCAATCGTACGAGATTTAAAAATTTTAGATTGATACATTGAACAATTTTTTATTTCCATTTTAAATCTTGCAAAATTATAGAATATCGAATTAAAAGCCGCAATTTTTCTGTTTAAAGGATTATAAATAGAAACCGATTTAATTTTAAGTTCTTAGAATTGTACAATGTCAAATTTGAAGCTTTTAATATTACATTATTGAAAATTCAAGGCTTTTAAAAAATTTTAAATCGCTTTTTGGAAATAAACCACTTTTTAAAAATAAAAATACAAATTTTTAATTATAATTTTTATCGAAAAAGACGCGAAATATTTTTAGAATAATTTTAAATTCTGATTTTTATTTCAGGACTCTATTCAGAAGTTTGGATCATGTTGCGACGAGTGCTTGGTTGCCTAATTCTGTTCATGGTTCTTTTTTATGTTACAAAGCATTGTGTGGCTCAGGTAAAATGAAATTTTCTATAAAATTCTAAACAAAGTAAAATTAAATTAGAACGAATTAATTATATGGTCTATGCAATTGAAATATTTTGACTGTATTATTTTCTAATCTTTTTGTTTTCTTTTAAAATCTCTTAAGATTATATTTCACTGTTCTTAGTTTTTAGAAATTTTTAACTGATGATGAAATTACGTTTATAATGCAGGTAACGTTATCGAGAGATTGGGGTGCTGGAAAACGTTCGGACCGTGAAATGGACGCAAGAATTAACTTGAAATTACCAGCTGCAATACTTCGGAAATTGATGGTAAATACTGATAAAGATTTGATTTAATCGGATCTGGTCAACCTCTTTCCTCTTTAAAATGCTGCAAAATTTGAAACAAAAATATTAAAAATTGCCAAACTTATGACTTATTATTGTACTTGAAAATAAACTCTAAGAATTAAAAATTAAAATATATTTTGCACAAATTGTAAGGATTAATGAGAATTCAATAGTTATCGAATCCTGTAATCCTGCATAAAATTTTTCCGGCCGTTTCGTTTGATCTCTTAGGTCTTGTAAATTTTATTCTAAAATAAGTACATAATTTTAAATGTATTCCATCAATATAACAGAAAATTAAAAACATTATTTTCAATTTAATCTTTTCAGCATGATCTGCAAGTCGAAAGGAAAATTTCACTAAACTATGGCAATCAAGAAAAGTGACGGTAAACAGAAGACCCGATTTCTGAAAAAAAATCAGGAAAACGATTTTCCAACATTATAAAAAATGTAAAAAAATGTTAACAGCCAAAAAATGAACTGCAATAAAAAAACGAACACAGTAAAAACGATTTCCTATGTTTTTATTAACTATAATGTTACCCCAAAACATAAATATATAGCAAGGATTACAGATCTCGAGTAAGTCAAGATAGGTGTAAAGTATTTTTTATCTAGGATAAATTATATTTACTTAGTTGTCACAATATTGTCTGATTCTACTTCTATGCATAATATTGAAATAACTGAGCATAAGAAAAAACAAAAGACTTTTGCATTTTTCAATATTTATCAATATTCAATTAACTTTCCTTTCTTAATGAAAAAACATATTTTATTCAAACTATATTGCCAGTTTCTCCAAGCATTTCTGAAATATTTAATCTGTTTAAAAATAAAAATTTGTAAATTAAAAAAATATATGAACTAACACGTTCTATTTATTAAATAATGATCAGTTTCACTAAATCTGTACAGAGCGGCATTATTAAAGCAATTATTACCATACCTCAAACTGTAACTCCAACCTCTCCCAAAATTTCCGAAAGCCTTTCCAAATGTTTATTAATCGTTGTATATTCTTCATGACTCCTCGAAATTAACTGGAAAGCATTCATGTACTCCAGTTCAGAGAATCGTGGCCCATGTTCTAAAACGGTATTTAGAATTTCCTCAGGCGTTTCATAGAAAAGTTCAAAGTACTGGCGAGCATAATCGAGAGCTAATTCTCTCGTCATAGTGATGTTGGTTAATGTTTGCTGAAGTGTAAAAACATTTCTGCACATTCTGTGTATTCCACTGTCGTCTATCTTCCCTATGTATTGAGCGGATGTAATTAAGATCTTCGATATAAGGTGGCCCAATCCTTCAAAAATATACTGAAAAAAAGAAAACCAGAATAAGTGGACTGCTAAAATTTGTCCTTCTGTAATAAAAAGATTCTTGTTTTTACTTTTGTTTTCTTGGGATGAAGAGTGGACTGCAAAGCCTCGTCGATATGCTGCAAAACTCTGCTAAGTTCCTCAACACGTGGATCAGCTTCTTCAGGATCTTTGATTCCGCTGCACAAGTGATCATACTCTCCCCTTGGGTGTAAATAATGGAAGCACTGAACTCTTACCTGGAACAAAACAAAAATGTTTTCGTTTTCTAAATCTATTATTGGAAAAAACTTCATTATTTTCTATATAAAATAGTGGCGTTTAAACTTTAAATTTATCAGACCATAGAAGGTGGCAGTTTTACCTCTAAATGTAATACGAGAATACACGTATTTGCAAGTTCATCAAATTCATTAGCAACTTGTTCCAAAGAGTCTACGAGAGATTCTGACATAACTGGTAAAAGTGTTTTATTATCGCCTCCAGCTCCTGAGCGTCGCAATTCAGAAATCAAAGACCTTATCGATAAACAAAACCATTCTATGCTCTCTTGCAAAAGAGCTAAACTTTTCAGCTGTCCGACATCTGAAATAATCTCGTGTGCATTGATACCACCTTCTCCTAAGTTACTCGCTAAAATCTCTGCTTCCCGTAAATTTCGTTGCCTAACTTCCTCGGGACTTTCCTCTTCCTGCGTTTCTTGTCGACGAGTTCGTCTTCCGGTTGGTGGAGGTCGCGATTGCATTTCGCTTTTCAAGCTCTCCCAATTCGGCAAAGATCTATTAATATAAGGACAAGCCAGAGGATTAGTATTAAATGAAAAATACTGGTATAACCTGGTATAATCTGGAATACATACTTTATAAACCTACTAATATCGTCGTCCTTAAGCCAAGCTGCGGAACAAATTCTTTTGTCTTCGCTGTCGGGTTGGACGATTCCACGGTAAGCAGCCTGACAAGTTTCTCGATAATTGTGTAAAACGTTCAAAGCAAGGGTGCAAAAATGCTCGCCTTGTAAGGGTAGAGCAATCATAAGCGAACGCAATTCCGAGACACATTGTTCGACTTTTACAGTGCTCTGAAAATAATATTATTATATATTCTTATTATAACATTTTTATATATGTAACAACAAGTAACAGTATTATCGATAATATTTTATACTGCAACTACCTGTAACAATGGTCTAGTTAAACCAAGATTGCGCATCAATTCTGGTGGAGTCATAGCAGACCAAGCATCAGGACTTCTCATAGCTGTATCAATTGCTGTCGCTACATGAACATGATGCCTTGCTAGATACATTTCCTTGACGTAATCAGCAATAAAACTATTTAGCAAACACGGTTGTCTGAAAGAACGAAGGTCGTTAACATTTTTGGTAACTAAAAAGAAGAAAAAGAAGAAATCTATTGTCACTAAGAAGATAATAAAAAATAACACACCTTGAAGTATTTCCCAAAGCCTGTTCAATCTCCTCTATGAAGTGCATCATGGGCCGAAATATCAGAGTGATATTTTTAGGGTCTGGTTCACAAACGAGTTTCTTATCAACTGCCGAGTGTCCATTTTCCTACAAGAACGCGTAAAGAGATTAACATAAATATTTATTAGAAGACATTTAAAACACAAAGAGGAGAATAAACTTACCACTAATGCCAAACTACTATATCTATGTTCTTTGAGGTAGCTGTTCATAGCTGCAGGATAAGTCGATGTTTCAAATTTAAATAACGAGCTAGTCTTCTGTCTTTGAGGTTTTCGTCTTGCGAAAAATCCGTTAATATCTATAGTTTGTTCGCTAAGAGTATTGGGAGCTTGAAGAGGGTCTTCCACCATATTTTGTATATCAAGATATTCAGTCAATAATATTTGAAACTAAAGAAACCAAAATTTAGTTTCATGGATTCATTCACCTTTATTATATTAATAAATTAATAAATTTACTTACCACTTCTTGAATATTCCTCCATACATCTGTCATTTCATACAAGGAAATCTCTAAATTATATTTTTTATTGACATGAGAAAAGCTCCGTAATGCCATCGAATGAGCAGAGACTACAAGTCTAAATTGATCGAAGACCGTTTGTAACAATTCAAGAAGCAAAGATTGACCCTCGGATTCGGGTTCACATATGGACCTATCCCCAACTTTTATTTGAGGAGGATTTCTCAATATGGCTTTATTTCTACCGGATTCTCTAATATTCTTTGTAGCTCGGGTCACTATATTCAACAACTCTGTTTGCATCTGTGATTTTATTACCTGAAGAAGTAAGTTACGAATAAACAATAATGCAAAAAATGTAATGTACTCTTAGTTAATAATATCGAACCTCTACTGCTTCTGGTATCTTATTTAAGACTGCAAGGCACTCGATTATAATCGCAAGAAAGTACTCCGAATTCTCTTCGGGGTTGGAAGCATCTTCGTCTTCCACTAAGTTACTCAAGTCTTCTAAATTAGCGTTACTCGCGCGTCTGAAATTATTTAATGATATTACATTTTTTAATTCAAGCTGTCAAAATAAAATCATTCGTAATACTGAAATAAGCAGTTACCTCACATTTTGTCCTCCAGGAAAAGCAGACATTACATCAAGAAGTGTCCTTTTAACTTTATTCCCTTTCGAACTCCTTGTTTCATTTCCTCTTTGAAAATTTCTATTAGAACCTTGTCTCTGTAGCGGTGTTTCCCGAGTTGATTCGATATACAACTGTTTACTCAATTCTTCTAATAACGTCGTATTCAACTGTTGTTTTTTAGTTTCCAACTCAGTTCTCACTTCTCGAAGAGCTTCAACACCTTCTAAAGCACCTTCTCCCATAGATAAAGAAGAAACAAGAAGCTGCGTTGCATGTAAATAGAGCTTCTTTTCCAAATAATTATTCAATCTAGAAGGAACTTCACGTATTTCATCACTGTAAAAATACCAAAATTACAGAAAATTTGTTTAAAATTAAATATCTTGAAATTTTAAAATGCTTTGATTAATTAATTCTACTTTTAATTTATGAATGTTCAGCTTACATGTCGTTTAAAAGTTGTAATACGTGTTTGTGCTCAACACCCTCCAGCCACAATTTCATTAATTCGTCTCTTCTACAACCAAGTAATTGCTTGCAAGCATTTAAATTCTCTTTTACTGCATGAATCTTCTCTCTTGCAAGTGTTACTCTTTCAGATAATGCACTAAAAATCTATTTTAGAAACTTTATTAACTTTGAAATTGTTTTAACTAAATTATTAAAATATTCTGAGAGATATTTAGACTGACCTTCATAACCTCGGTAAGGTCTTGATCATGTAATGAAACCAATTCATCCAAACGCTGATCACTTCTTTTATATTCTTTCTCAAGTTTAGCCTTTTCAACTTCCCTTTGTTCATTGGTTTCACTCGCTGATAAAGCTCTAATTACTGTTATTAATAATCCACTCTGAAAATTGAAAACAAGACAAAACATAAAATTTCTATTGAAATCCTGAGAGAAAGACTACATTTATTAAACAATTTAGAGGAAAAAGAGTCGGTAATTTGTTTTTAGAAATAATTGATTCAAAAATCAAAATAATACTGGGAGTCATATTCAAATTTACAAGGGACAAAGAAAATCAAGTGGTCAAGGTTAAAGAGGAAGTTATTATTTCTGCCGGTGCTATTAAATCACCCCAATTACTGATAAACTCTGGTATTGGCAGAACTAAAGATCTTCAAAAAAATAGCATCAAATGGTTAAGAATTAATATTGCTGCTACAATAAATTATAACTTATATCTAAAGAAAGTTTTTTCATGTTTAATCAATACTTTCAAAGAGAAACTCATTTGATCGACAAACAATTGAAATCCATTAGTTTTTCTCATTATTTATGGAAAGTATTGACTTTTCTTAAAACACTTTTTCATTTGGATTAAATAAGTGATTTTATCAGAACTGAATGAGCAACTATGAAAAAATTCTTAAGAGAAAAATGAAATGTTCAAGATTTTTTTACAGGACTTTATCAACCTCGTACAACATTTTAAATATTTCTGTTACAAATTTAAACATAGCGTACATTTAAAATAAGTTATAATTATATACACGATTATTATTATGTAATAAAAAACAAAACTGTTGATGTTTTGATAAAGAAGATAAACAATAATAAATATTCTCTGCACAAAAAATTTGATTAATAAATGGCCAATATTACTTTTAATAATTTGTTTAAACATTACGAATAAGAAAATAAATCCCGGAAATAAATCATGCTTCAAAAAGCACAAACTAATCCAGTATTCTTCGTAAAAATGGTAAAAATGAGATTTTTATAAAATAACCTCAAAATCCTAACCTAGAATTTCTGCGCATTATTTGGAAAGGACAATTCTTACCGTTTCTTTCGAGTGTTTAATCCCTCGAGGAGGTTTGACAGGTGGCACAGAAGTCATATTTTGTTATTCACTATAAACCACGATCCGAAATCAAAAAGTCAAAAATTTCAAAAACGTCAAATTTTACTTTAAAACAACCATCAGTACCACCAACAAAGTTACTAGACTGTCAATTACTCCAATATCCCTAGACACCCTTTTTAAATCATTTTCACATATGCTTTATGAACATCACACACTGACAGATAAAAAAGACTGATTTCGAAAACATATACAATATATTTGTACATATATGTACATATTTAGATCTTAAGTTGAGATTGTTTGATGAGAATGTGTGCGCGTGGGCAGGTGGATTTAAAACCACGACGCGCACACACCATTGTACGAAAAAATCCTCTATAATGGCCCCGTATCAAATGATTAATATGTAACTCGGTATTCGGTATGTACATTGTGAATCATTCCAGACGAATCACAGCAATTGCATATGTACGCGTAGCGATTGTCGAGACGGAAATGGACCCGAAAAAAGTCTCACAAATAAACAATGGGCTTGGTCCTGCGAAGTGATCTCACGTTGGTATTTGTGACAGTAGTGACATCAGTGGGACATGTAGGGGGTAGTGACGAGAGGTTGTATGGAAGATTTATTTAAAGTACTTTTTCGACAGGATGTTCGTATAATCTAGTGTAGAGTGTAGAGGTGTAAAATTTCAATGAGTTTCTTGAAATCACTCTTATAGTTTTCGTGTTCGTGCTCCAAAAACATGTGCACCTGCTAGTATAAGAAGTGATTTTGCCGAGCTAACCTGAAAACCCGATTCGAAATCTCGAGAGGAAAATGAAGTCTGGGAACACAGTAGAACACAGGGGGTCTGTTCTCTTGACTCCAGAAGAGAACGAGCAAATCTTTCGATTAATTGGAAATCGCTGCTTGGTGAGAGTTCTGATTTAAATTTGTCGAGACCGATTCTTTGACAGGCAGATTGTCACTGACCCACATTGGAAATTGACACATAGGCACGATAATGAACTTCAGATTGCATTATTGACGTTTAGGCTGTAAAAATACGTGGTGCTCTTCTTCCTGAGAATCAACCTTTTTTTTCTAGACCTCCGCAAGGTTTAAATTCAAATCTTAGAGATTTTTTAGAGCTACCATATCGTGGGAAAAATTTCCTAAACAGTGCACTGGCCTGAATCTTAAAGTTTTATTGTGTTTAAATATAAGTATATAAAATTAGTAAAAACTAATTTATGTGGATTTAATAGCAACGTGTTCAGCAGAAGTTTTAATTATTTTGAGATTGAATTGTGCATTGAGAAACTAAAGTTAGTTTACTCCAAAATGAAAAACTTCATCCCCGAAGACTTTTTAATGTGTTTTTACAAGGGAAACATTTTTTATTTCATTTTTTTAAACTACTCTTTTATGAAAGTAATATTTAAAATGTGATTAGTAATATTTTTCATATTATTATAGCAGATAGTACAATATTGAACTAATATTAGGAATCTTTGATAAAATAGTTGTCTTTTTTCCTTACAGATATTTCCGTAAGCATTACTAGTTATTCCATGATTCATAGTTAATATTGAGTTAATATATGCAAGGCTTCCATCCAAGATTTTGAAAACAAAGAATGATTGATTAAAAAATTAGTCATTTTGTCTAATAACATTTTTTATACTTACATGTCCCTTTAAAAAATATAATTATATTCACATTTTTAAAATGCTTTTATGTAATTATTTTAATTATTTAGAATTCTATATAAGAACTAAAGTTTACCCGATTTTAATATTTGGGATTTTCTGTATTTGTTTTATAAAGAGGAGTAACTGGTAGGATGTTTATTCTTTTAAAGACGTTGCTTTTATGGTAGTAATTAAATTCAAACATGCAAACTGAATATATACTTGACAAACATGTTCAACGAGTCAAGGCCATAATTCCTATTTTTAACTTTCGAATAGTAAAGCATAAAATTTAATTCAAAATCTTTAAAAAGGAATATGAAACAGAAATTTTTGTTATCATGTATTACTTTTCAATAATAATAAAATGTGTGTTTGCAGTGTTTGGGAGCAGGAATAATTCAACTGTATCTCACAGAGCCTCCTTCACATAACGAATGGCTAAAGCGAAACACCGGCGTAATAACGTTAATAAGGGACAACCCAAAACGGAGTTTTTTCTTGAGGTTGTACTGCCCACAGAGAAAAGCCATGCTTTGGGAACATGAAATCTACAATGCAATAGAATACAAGGCCCCAACACCTTACTTTCACACATTCGAAGGAGAAGATTGCATGATGGCTTTTAACTTTGCGAGTGATTTTGATGCAATTGTTTTGAGGTACAGTAATAATAAGCGAGTTATTATTCTAGATAAGTTTGTAAACTTCTTCAGAGCAACGAGAGATAATTGCATGTGATTCAACTGCTATTAAAGGAACATAATCTACTTAAAATTTTTTCTAACAACTTAAAGAATAATTTTTTATTTAAGAAACTCACTTCTTGGAATCCTGGAAGCAAAACGCCTAAAAAAGCAAAAGCGAGCTTCGAGAACGACAGAAACCATGGGAAATGTAAAAAGGGAGTCACCAATGGGAGGATTCACGTCGCCTTCAGCAGGTAACTTGTTGAACGGATCGCCTTCGTCTGTGGGTGTTAATAGAAGTGTTTCCAGTAGTTCTATGTTTGAAAGGAAAAAGAAACATAGGGAGAAGGAAACGAAACGAAAATTGAGAAAAGAAGATATTGGACTTCCTCACAATTTTAGGTAATCCTTTTTTCATATTTTGTCATGATCTTCTCTTTGCTAGAGGCATTTAAGAATTTTTTCTTGTTATAGACACGTGACTCATGTGGGATGCAATGCCGACAGTAAACATTTGGAACTCGAGTCGATCGATCCTCAACTTAAGGAGGTTTTTACCACTGCAGGTGTATCTGACAACCAACTGAAAAATCCAGAAATGAGAGACTTCATTTATGACTTTATCGACAACCACGGTGGAGTACAAGCCTTTTTGCAAGAAAGCGCACTGCTGAATGTTCAGCGAAGTAATGCCCAAGATTCCAAACCACAAAGCACCTTGGAACCACCGCCCCCAGTTCCGCCTAGAACCACTTCCGCTGTTCTGGTTCCATCGGTAAACAATGTGAGTCAATCTCTAATTCTTTTTTTCTCGTGTTAATTTTACTTTGACTTGACCTAAAACTATGCATTTCAGGGTCAGACGCGAACTGCACCTCCATTACCACCATCGAGAACGAATCCTCCTGCTGCACCAAGTGTACCGCCAGTGCATAGAACTGTTCCAACACGTCCTCCACCTCCTACGAATTCCCCTGCATTTTCCCAGCCATCTCAACCATCACAGCCTCCTCCGCCTCCTCCACCACCATCCATTTCCAAAGGTGCTCCGAGTTTTTCAATTCCACCGCCTCCTCCGTTACCCAATCTTGCCGACTTGGATGGTGAAAGTATCCGGACAAACGACAACGGTCCAAGCCACACAAGGAATGACAACGAGGGTCCAAGTAATGCCAGGAATAACAACAGTCAGACTGAAGATCATCGAACGATGCTTATGGATGCTATTAGAAGTGGTACGACGCTCAAGGTCAGTTGTAATTTATTTTTCTACAATAATTATGTAGTCAGGGTCGCTGCCAGTCAGGGAAATCATGGAATGTCGGACATTTGATTTAAAACAAACTTTGAATAACTATTAATATTTTTCGTTTACAGAAAGTAAAGAAGGAAGAGTTGAAACCGAAGCCACCGACAGACACGAGAAGTGATCTTCTTTCTCAAATACGTCAAGGAGTTGAATTGAAGCCAGTTTCAAATGAACAGAAACGGTCAACACCTCCTGTACCTCAAGATGGTCTGATTGGTGCGCTTTCGAGAGCTTTAGCAGAACGATCGCGAGTGATACATAGTGATAGCGAGGACTCTTTCAGCGATTCCAGTGAGGAAGATGAATGGGACGACTAAAATATTTTACCATTTGAAAGTATATTAGAATCTTTTATAGTCTTCCGTTAGACAGGAGTGAGATCTATCCAATCCAATTAAATTAAAAGATACAACAATCCATTGTTTTAAATAAATTGAACAATTAATATTCACCCAATATGGAGAAACTAATCTCAACGTATAGATGCTGCACAATATTGTTGAAAAGTATGTAAATAATTAAATAGTGAAAATATGAAATGGGATGAGAGAAAGAGTTGATAAATCATGTTTAAGGAAATTCACGAAAACATTTTCATTATAAAAATAAGTCGCCAACAAACAGTATGAACTTTGATATGTATTTATGAATTTAAATATTATTAACAGGTGTTAGGTCAAAGTTCAGTATTTTTGTCACACGAAACATTTGATAGAAATTATTATCGTTCTCAAATCATTGGTTTTATCTCGCATCATATTTAATGAAATTAATTAGAAAACCATGCCAAATGCCTTTGGTAATCTTTGCTTGCCTTGGTAGTTTTCAAAGGACATCGACTCTAAACTTTTCAAGCATTTCATTTCGTGCGATTATCATCTTCACTATAATTCAAAATCGTTTCAAACTCAAAACATGAGCGAAATATATTTTTGTATGAAAGCGCGGTAAACTCCTGTAGATGACTTTTAATTAAAATTGAAAAATGAGTGTAACTGGTCAGTCTGTTGCGCACAAGAAAGCGTGACGAATTTCGCGTAACGTTTTAGCCAATAACTTCTGCTGCATTTAAAAAGTATTAGACAAAAATAAGGCGCGTTTATAATTTCGATACCGTATGTGAAAGCTAAGTTTTAATTGGAAGACAAAACGGCTAACTGCTGGCCAGTGAAAGTTTCGGTACCTTAATCACATCTTAAAAAATTAACTCGTAACAAAATTAAAAAAAAAAGTAAAAAGGAAGCCAGCGATATCAAGGGCCGGTTAGGACGAAGTACTAGTTCTTAAAATGGGGTGGATAATTTTTGAATACCTTAAATCTTGAACAAAATATAAATAAGAAAGAGTATACATAGTTTTTAATATGTAATTAATATTGTTATCTGTTATATAATATTATAATAATAAACTCTTCGAGACTATCCACATTGTCGTTTGATTTCTGGTGCCAAATATCACAAAACTTTTTGTAAGGATAACTACATGGAAAGATAGTAAATAAGTTGAACTCGCCGTACTATTCACACGGTTGTTTATTGTAAATAAAATAAACTCATGTCCATATTCTAATATGCGCTTATGGATTAAACATTTGATAAAAACTCTACAGATAGATATTGCAGCATAAGTAGCTCTCTCCTTACTTCACTTAATAATAGTACAGAATACACTTGCTGTGCGATCTTGCATACAAATTAGATTTTCACTGTCTCAGTTACTGATAGGAATTAATCAGTCAATTGTAGCTTAGTCTGCGAATTAACAATTGAAATGATTGAAAATTAAAATACTCTAATGGTAAAATCTAAAATATAATCATACAAATTATCTGCATTCTTCATTAGATTACAAACCGCGGAAGAGAACGTACAATATTAAATATACTTTACGTTTAAATCTATCTTCCTACTCAATTAGCTGCAGACATAGGTGTTTATACACAATATAATAATCTTTGGTCTTAAAATCAGTATCTTAACTTCTACTTAATGGAGAACTATACACTTATAGATAATCGAGATAATGCACAATGTAGCTGAATACAGCTTCACACTTCTCAACTGACTTTGATTATCCACTAAATTGAAAAGTATACGTTGAAAATATAAGTTTGCATCCCTGAAAAAAATTCATTCTCTCTTTTAACAAGTCTGCGCCAATATGTAGATACTTAAGTCTCAAAATATTCGGTGGTATTTATCCGCAAACGAAAAAACTTTTTTTTTTTTGAAACTTTGGCTATTTTTTGAAGAAATTTATTTCTTAAATTTTTCTTTGGTATATAAAGATTGACTTTTTCTTTATCTGCGCAGACCGAATTCACTGTCGCCATATTTTAAATTTTGATGAGAATTAATTTTTTAAGAAACAAAAAAGAAAAAAGGAACAAAAGTAAAGAATTTAACGTGGATCATTACATTTTATGAAATGCTCTGTCTAGGTCTGGAAAATATGTATTTCTGTAAAGCACTGAGTATTTATATCTAATAAGTGATTTTTTAATTATGACGATGATATGGCTGATCAGTGAATGTTTTACATGCGATCTCGTATTCCATATTCAATCAAATATGTTCAGTATGCTTAAATAATAGAACTACATATATCGGTAAACATATACAAATCATTTTAATTAATTTCAAAAAACTTAAAGATTATTTATAATTTTATCCTGTTATTAGCTGCTAAAACAGCTAATTTTTCAAAGTATTCTTATATAGACCTTTTTGGAACTATAAACTTATGTATTGATTTGATCTAGAACAAAAATGATCGAAACTTCTTCAAAATTATATAAAAAAATTCTACTTCGAAAGCTTGTCTAAAATTATAATATATGGCAAATTGAGTAAATATAAATTTAAAAATAAATTTGTTTTTTTTTTTAGAACGTGAAATGCAGGGAGAGCAACCTAAAAAGTGATTTATTGAAGTATAAACGTCCTTTACTGACATTTGTTTGTAAACAAATTAATTGTATATGAATAAATGTTATATTTGGCACGTGTACTATGACGCAAAAATTTGCGCATAAAGTTTGTTTTTATAGTAATTTCCATTTTTGTGAAAGTTTATCGTTTTCAAGAATCGACTGGAATGTAATTCTGCATAAAAATTTTTTAGTTGCATTTATATACTGACTTTAAGTTATGATTAGGTACTCTCGATACATAATTGTGCATTTGCATCTCCCTTCGTCTAAATTGATTAGTTATAGTAAAAAATATTGAAAATAAATATTAAAATTCATCTGTACCTATCAGTAAGTACTTTATGGTGTAAAGAATTCTTAGGTCTCGAACTCACTTTTCATTGTATGTAGCAAAATGGAAAGTTGAGTTCAATAGTTGAGGGCTCATAACTTTGAACTCTACCGTCTACATATAAAGCAGAAGACAAGCACTTTTAAATTATACAATAATATTATTATTAGCCCTCTTAGATTTCTTCTACCTATTTATAAATTCCAGACTCAGTCCGAAACCTTCATTTGAAAACTTAAAAAAAAAACAACTACTAATCAATTTTAAGTTCCCTAAAACAAAAAAAAATACTAAAAAAAAAATCATCTAATACATTCTTTGATAAGAATGTAAAAATTCCCAATAAAAAAAAATTAATTCATTTTCCGATTTTTTAGTATCCCTTGTTTTGAATACCATTGTAAATTAGTCATGATTATCAAATTAATAGTAGGCTATTTTTAATACCCATGTACATATGATGAATGTACCTACAAAACTAAGTATGTATGTCACAAAAAAAGGCAGCATATAGGCAAACTAAGCAATATTTTCAAATGCCTTTTGTATGACAGAATAG
>JAUESH010000020.1:1019372-1047387 GCA_032275165.1 Synergus magnus
ATATACACTAATTGAATCAGTGGTATACTTATAGCTGAGAATCAGTGAAATTCCACTGATTCAGATTAAGAGAGTATGAAAATTCAATTTATTGCAATTTTCTCGCCAATAATACAAAATGATAATTTTGTAGTTTGTCTATATGATTTTTAAATAGTTAACAAAATCTTGGAACACAAAAAAAACTTAAGTTACACTAAATTTACAGTGGGGGTTGAGTAAATAGCCTGTTTAATCTTAAAAAATATTATACATTTTTTAAATTTACTACGAAAAGTCTCGCAGGCGCAACTTTTAACTGGGCTTTAATTTTTTTTTTTTTTTCGCTTGTGATTTGATTTGTACTGTACTTAAGGCACACTTATCCAAAAAAAGATAAACTTTTACTTTACAACAAACGAAATTCTCGATGTTTCATATTTGTTTCTGCTTTTATCGTGAACGTAGTTATGTATATATCCGTGCATTCAATTTTAAAATTGGTACGAAGGTGACGATGAAAAATAATGTAATAACTTTTCATATAGTGCTTCTAATGTTAAAAGACAAATAAAATATTCTCATAATTTTTGGAAAAATCAAAATTAGGTCAAAATAATCGGAAAAAGTCAGTCTTTTTAAAATATTAAAAAAAAACTGTTCATTAAAATTTTTACAATTAAAAGCAAAATAATTTCACTCCGATTTATGAAACTAAGCTAATTTCTAATATAAATTGCCTTTCGTAATTGCCATTGAAGAATTCCTTCAAGCCAAATATATCAAATTTTCTGCACAACGCATCAAGCGTAAATCTGCGATTCTTTGTATTTCTCACAATATTTTTGATCACAGTTTCGTGCGCGATATTTAATTATTTACTGTTACTTGTATAAAACATAACACTAGACGATTTAAAAATTTCGTTAATCATCAGCCTCGACAACCTCATCAACGTAGCATGGACATAATTTATTCGATCCAATTGAGCCGACTGTGCCTAACTAAACTTCTATATTCTTTGAATAGAATCTCTTCTTAAATAGTCGCAATTTAAGTTAATATTAATTTACACGGTTATTTATACTTATATGCTCAAAGCAGAGCATTTCCATTAAAACCCCAGTCCTAAAAGCGGACCAGCTAAATATTATTATTATTGTTATTTACAATTTCATATTTTCATATGTGTGTAAAAGTTACGGCTTAAAAACAGCTAAGCAGATCATTTAATTTTTGAATATCAAATGCAATTTGAAACTGCAATTGTTTTCATGAACTTTTCGAATCCTGGCCAAAAAAGCAAGGTTCTCAAAATCGTAGAATAGTTTCCATTTTTCCTAAAAGCTAATGAACGATATATGGTTTTAATTGACAGTGCAGACATATTTATGCGCGTGACTCGCTTTGCATTGAAATATATTTTCAGAGGCAAAGAAACGCGAAGCGATATATGTATCCTGTAAGATTCTGAAATTTTTTTTCAGCTTCGATTCGTTCAAGTCCCTGCTTGTGTGTATGTATATACAATGTTACTCTTTGAGTAAGAAGGCATTGCTTTCATGATATCCATAATGATATGGTATATTTTTTTCGTAACATAAAGCGAATTCCTCAAAAGAGACAAGTTCTTTAGCTTCCTTTGTCTTTTAAGAAAATTGCTTTATGCCTTGATATGCGCTTAGTTTTATTTTATTGTCGATGATCTTTTTACTTGATCGATGATCCTGTCTATTAAATTCTTATTCTCGTTATAATTCTTATTCATCGCTCATATCATAATGCCGATCAAAACAATTATGGATCATTTGACATTTGAGAGCCTTGTTCATATATAAATACAATTATCAAAAGACGAATTGAAAGTTTGATATTGTTAATATATAAAATTAATTAAATAATGTGTATATAAAATTACATCAATAATCCATGCGCTAAGGGAGTATTCAGGTATTAAGTTACGTTAAAATCTGCAATTGTGAGAGAGAAGGCAAATGATTCTTGCATCTGAGGCAAAAATATGCCAAAAGGGTGACGTAATACTTGAAAGCTTAATTAAAAAATTAATTATTTGTGTACGTCCATATTGAAAGGATCCACTGGTGATTGAAAGTTAAATAATTGCTGGAAAACAATTAGAAGAAACCTTGAAGGCTAAGTAATTAAAAAGTTACCGTTTAGGAAATTTGTATTTATGAAAATAAATACGAATCTTATCCATATTTCTTGTAGGCCTTAACAATACAATAATAAAAAAACATCTCGAAAACTAAAATCAAAAAAGCGGATCTTTTTAACATTGACGTATACATTTAAATGCATGACACCATTTTTAGATCAGCCAATTAAATTTGCTGATCAGTTTTTGTTTAATAAATAATTCGGTTTTAAAGTAATGTTTGTCTATGCCTCTCTAGTGTTATTGATGTAATCTTTTTTAAAAAAATGAAGTCGATACATCCTAATTTGTAATTATCTTATGACGCGATTGGTTTCGAATTGCATGGTAGTTTTAGTTGAACTACATTTATTGAAACTTCTACGCGGGCAACGCTGCTGAAATTACTTAATTTTAATGTGATTCTCCTGTTTCGCAATTTTAACTTAAACTTCTACAGGTACGTACCAAGAAAAGTGAACGGAGAGCTTTTTCAAATACCTCCAAGAAATTACGTATTCAACGATTATGTAGTAAGTGAATATCTAAACAAAAATACAAATATTTAATAAATTGAATACACTTTCAGAAAACCTTATTCAAAAGACTGATTAAACATCTACAACAAAACACCCTTAAGGGTGTTGAAACTTCTAATCTAAAAATTCAATCTCTTCATTTTAAATAAAAAATATTATAAGTAGAAAATTGGACGTTCTAAAAACGTCTTTAGAACGTTCTAAAAATGTTTTTAAATTTCGTGCCCGCTGGGTCAGGCCTGTATACATATATCCATACTTGTATTTCGAAAAAGAGTACATCTACAGAGCGAAAAGATATCTAATTCTAACATTTGCTGAGTAAAATGAAGGGATTGCATTTTGAGATTAAAAAATAAAAAATACAAACCTATTCAACCGCAAATCCACAAGTCTCCTCAACCGCTTGAGTGAGTTTGTCCAACATCTTCTGATAACTCGGATAGCTCTGAGGAATATCTATTCGATTGAAACAAGTGTGCGCTTTAGGCAAATTCTCACTGGGTGCATCTACTGCGTGGATTGTGAAAAGACGAGGCCCAGCAGCTCCTGTGGATCCTACAAAATTTTTAAAAATTCCAAAAATATATAAACCAATTCCCAAACATCCCTCAAGATACTTTTAATTATCTTTTATTTCCCGCCCTATTTACCTTGCAAAGCCTTGAAGCCTTGCAGTGGAACTCTTGAACTTCCCGTGACAAATTGTAGCAGTCTTGCTCTCATTTCTTCTCCGTAGGATTCGACAATTTGCCAAAACCACTTGACGACGGATGTATCCGGAGTGCAGTGTTTTAGCCTGGTGTGTAACTTCCAGTCGCTGATGTCAATGGTGCCTAAACCACCAATAACCAACTCCAACTCTCGTTCGTCGAATGGTCTCAATAACTGAGGCGGTATCAACTCGTGAAATCCTTTTTGCAAGGCCAAAAACTGTTGCTCAATTCCTCTCATGAAACGATAGTTTACGTACAAACGAACGTATTCTTTTTTGTTTTCCTCTGTTACTGTAATTTCTTTGCCACCGGGTTTCAATTCATGATTCCTCAGTACTCCGAAACTACTGTGCTCCACAGAAAATGTTGCATCGAGAACGCCGTCTATACTATTTTCCCTGGAAGTAGATAAAAAAATAAGTACGTGCATTTCTCATAAGAATCTGAACGTAGAGTGAATGATCTGAACGTGTACGACATGAAATATATAAGTTAGAAATAAGATCACTTACAACATCCACGTAAGACTTCTATGAAGATCGGGATCAACGCCTTCGATATCACTAAGCGTGATCGCCTTGTTAAGCAGCATTTTGTAAAAGGGCGTCGTAAATCCGCCGTCCACGTGGTGACCATGGAAAACGGCAATGCCTATTATCCTTCCCGCAAAGTGGAAGTAGGACAAATGTTCCGGATTGATTCCCGAATCAGGATTGATCTGCAACGTGTAATTATCATCTCTCGAATACTGGAAGAGTCCGTACTGAGGATTTAACATTTCATGAGAGAGCAAATAGAGCCATTCACGGGCCACGCCACCATAATCCAGACCCTCTTCCCCGCGGAATTTAACCATAAGTCTTTTTCTCATATCTTTGGGTCGCATCTTCATAATGAGTCTATAAGACTCCTCAAATATTTCATTTCTAGAAACCTCGAGCCTGCAATGTCCACTTTGCGGTTGCAGGGCATTCAGTTCAGCCCTCAGACACTTTAATTTCGCCACCAGATCTCTCTTGTACTTGGGCAGTAATTCACTTTCCATCAATTCTTTCGGCAAATCTGAAACCGTCTGTTGCACCGGTGAGCTTTCTGTAATAGAATTATTATTGCTTGGTGGTTCCACTCTTGGCCTTGGTTGATTCGTATTCGGAGGAGTTGTGGGTGTTGTAGGAGAAGCTGTGCCAACTGATTCATTTCTAGTGGTGGAATTACTCGTGTTATTTGCCTGATTTGTACCGTTGGTTTGTCTTTTCAGTAAGTTATTTATTATCTGCGAGGAGAGCCTAGGGTCTGTGAATTGTGTCGTTCTGTTGTTGTGATCGACAAAGTAGACCCTTCCGCTCTGAGTTTGGCGCATTTCCCAACCACTTGGGAGAGGGCCGAGATCCAACTCGTTGGCAGACAAGTCGCGGGGAATTCTTGGGTCGTGCCATGTTGATGATCCAGTTGGTACATGGTAGAAATAAACCTGTCCTTGTTGCGTTTTCCTCATTTCTGAAAGAGTGAGTGATTAGCATGAACGGTTAGAAACGTTTTAAAGTTTCTAAAACAAACATCTAAACATATTCAATCAGTAGTTTTGCAAAAGCCAAAAGAAATATTTCTTACCGTATCCTCGGGGTAAATCAGAAGGTTGCACATCGCTTCTTCTCTCACCGTTGCTGAGTCCACTGTTCCGATTCCTATTTGTTCGATTAGGTCTCCGGGGTTGATTCGTATTGGGAGGGCGTTCGCCTCTAGAATTTCCGTTTGGATTTCCGTTTTGCTCATCGTTGGGTCTGGGTGCGGGCCTTCTTTCTCTAACAGAAGACGAAGGAGGTGTATTTCTTGTATTCTGTTGGTTCGGGGTTTTCTGTTGGTTCGGGGTCTGCTGTTGGGTCGGAGTATTTTGCGTGGAACTGTCCCTGCTCGGCGTCCGGCTGGGAGTTCCTTCCCTGTTGGGAGTTCTTTCCCTGTTCCATTCTTGCGTCTGCCTCGGAGGACTCTCACTTCGAACGTTTAAGGGACTTCCGCTGCTGCTCGGAAAAGTAGTTTCAGGACAAACTGCAGGTGGAGGTTCGGGTGTCGTTGGTATGATAGCATTACTAGTCCTGGAAATTTCAAATGTCGAAAATTGATTAAAACTGCTACTCAGAAATAAAATAATCTACTAAAATAAATTGAATTCTAAGAATAAGAGTTTACCTAGCGTTTGGACGGATCCATTGCGTGGTTCTTGTAAAATGATTAACGTAGTAAAGTCGACCACTTGGCGTTCTTCTTTCTTCCCAGCCATCAGGAAGATCAGTGGGACAACTCAAGTCCCCAAGAACATCGACTACTGCATTGTGCCCAACTGTATTGCTCACTGCTCCATTGTGTCCGTCGCGGGATAATAGCGAAACTACTATCTGACCTTTGACAACGTCTGTGTCTTCGGAGTGTGCTTTAGAGAGGTCCAATCGTTGATCTGAAGTTACGGTATTAAAAAATAAAATTAGGATTAAAGAACCATATAAAATGTTGTTAAAAACAGGAAATTCGTGGAAATGATAATTACATCCAGTATCCTTGAGCCTTTGAATAGTGTTGGACAATATGCGGACGCATCCAAGAAAACCTCCACCTTGCTTCTTATGTATTTTTCTGTGATTCCACACTGATATCGTAATTCCGTCATTTCTTCCGAGACACAAATCATAATGTTGATTCCACTTTGGATCTAGAGTAGCTTTGCAAGTATCGGTACTATGACACTGACCCGAACCATCAACAGTAATTTTGGCGAAAGGATCAGGGAGTCCTATAAAATAAAACCATGAAAACTTGTTCTTTGCTATACTGCGATCAAAAAAATGTTCTTCAAATTTATTCTTCAAAGGTTTTAGAATACGTAATTCAAATGAAATGCAAATACTTTTAGTAGTGAATGATTATAAAAGATGTACATATTTTATGCAGTTAGATCTTTATAAAAAAGAAACACGATTTTAAAGTAGGCAACAGACTCATTATGCGTGATAAAATTTTATTTAGAAAGAGACCCGATAACGGAAAAATTAGTCAAATCAGATACATGAATAAAGGATAAACATTTTTATTCATCAATTATTTTTGCCTCAGTAAAACAAAAGACAAATTTACATATAAATAACCTTCAGAATGTACAGAACTTACTTCTCTAAAAAAAAAGTAAACTTGGTTTTATTACGTTTTAAATTAAAAACGAACATTATCAAATAAAAAGTACACATTTATTTTAATGGGAGTTTATTTTTACCCTATCTCAATTAAAAATTATCATTAATATTTGATCAATATGGATAATACTTACGAAAGAGATCTTTCCTTGCGAGATTACGGGCGCAAAGTACTGAAAAATTACAAAAAACATAAGCGTGATAAACTCGAGTAATATAATAGGTAAGCGTTCAACTAAAAAGATAGTAAAGAAATGCGTGAATTCAAGGAAGGCTTCATTATTCCAGTAAGCAAATAATAAGATAAAATAAATATGCACTACATTAGTAGGAGAGTAGATCTCTTACATTTTTCAATCCTTCTTAAATTAAAAAAAAAAACAAAAAGAAAACAGAAGTTTAATTATAATTTCTAACAATTCAATTGATAACACCGTTAACAAAAGTGAGTTAATGGCAATTATGACGACTAGAAAAGGTTCCATGAAATTTTAAAAATATATTTACAAACTTTGCATCTTTTGCTAAGCAGAAGAAAATAGATTATAAATTTTGTATGTTATCTAAAAATATCACTGGTGCATCACTCCATTGTATTTCACACGGATAGATAATACATATAAAAGTTCTTAAGACTTTTTTGGTCGCCTTTCCAAATATCTAAATTTTTTTTTAGATCGCTCATACCATCACATTAAATGAGGCTGACCTAAGATCTCGTAAAACCTCGTATTTTGGAGCACAGAGCACCAGATCAAGTTTTCAAGAAGAGAATTGTATCATAATCGCCTAGATTGAGATTGAAACACTGACAGGGAGTTGCCACAACCAACGGAGTCCATAGGCTACCATGGGCAGCCATTAAAGAGATACGTAATTTTTGTCATTTTATATGGTAAAGGCTGATAAAGAACTGCTGTTCTTTCTAACTTTTAAAAATTTTTAAGGGAGAGGCATGCTTCGGGGGTTCGCGGGAGATCATTACGAGGCCATATTGAATATGCAGTGCAGTTAAAAACAGGGCATGAAGCTTGTTGACTAGTATAAAAATGTATTTTAATTAACCAGTATTACTCACTCGTCAGGCGGATCTTCATCCCGTTCCTCCTACTACCGCCGGGATTCGACATTTTTCACGTACATTTAACGCGTTTTTTGCACTTTAATTAATTGGTAAATATCTTCACTTGCGACTGCGATGTGCACCACTTCAACCCAACTTCACTCCAACACATACTCACATACTCACACATTCTTAAATGCAACGACAGCACTTGAATTAAACACGACAAAACAGTGAACCACTAACATGATGCAGGACTTATTTTATCGATAAGGTCGCATGTAAGATTACCAACGTTAAGTATAGTAGGTTCCATTGTTGCACTTTTATAACCTTATAACACTACCAGAGATTTGGCACACTCAATAAAGATTTATTATTATTATTATTATTATAAACATTCTATAAATACTATAATAAGTATTAAAGCTATTTTCAATTCTTTGTCAAATCTATTACTTAACATTTGTGTACATTTTTTTTTCAGAATTTACGATTCAAAAAAAGGTGGTAACGTTCGGTCACAATGGTCGGTAATATACTCGGTTATATTCTTGTTCTCGTTACCGTTCTCAAGCTCTCAAGGTAAAGTCTGGTAAAGACAACAGACCGCTATAGACAGCTATAGACAGCAACATTCGAATGGATTTATATGTACCGAATCGCTGGTGGATTATTTCATTATCGAGAGTTGTAACTGCTGAACGTCAAACAAAGCGTCGACTGGATTTAGCAAAAGCTTTTTTCCACCAATAAATTATTTAATAAATTAAAACCTCGAATACCGTCAATTCGTCTGAACACAAACGAAACTACGTATATATATAAAACATGAGTACAAAACACTTAAGTAAAGGTAGGCAATTTACCAGACTAATCAAATAACAAGATACATTATATTTCTTTTGCAATTAACAATATATTTTTATCAATAGACTCTACTTGCCCACTTCTCGTACCTGGAAAATTACGTTTGTATAGCATGAGATTTTGTCCCTATGCTCAAAGAGTTCATCTCGTTCTTGATGCAAAAAAAATCCCGTAAGTAAACTTTTTATATATATACATTTGACTTATGGTTTTTCAAATATTATTATTAGTACATATTTGTTTCGCGTAAGTTTCATTTAAGTATTTCCTTTTTTAAGAAACTTTCTAGAAACATTTGGTGTATCTAATAGCGGTTTTGTAAACGACCTTGGCAAAACTATGTGAAATTGCTACGGTATCAAGTCATTTTCTATTTATAGGCAATTATGAACTGTAATATCACTGTACATGTCATGCTTGATTTAAAAAATGTATAGTTTCGTTTTTAAGTTGCTCTTAACTAATTGTAGATCATTAACTGTATTTGCATTAATAATTTTAAGTATTTTAATTTATATAATTAAGAATATATTACTGTAGCATGCATATTAATTATTTTTTAACTTGAACTCATCAGGTACGACGTTGTGAACGTAAATCTTGTAGACAAGCCAGATTGGTTACTGGAAAAGAGTCCACTGGGCAAGGTCCCATGTTTGGAGTTTGAAAATGGAGAAACTTTATATGAGAGTTTAATTATTGCGGATTATTTAGATGAAGCTTATCCGCAACAACGCCTGTTTCCAACAGATCCTCTGGCCAAAGCCAAAGACAAACTCTTGATAGAGAGATTTAACTCAGTTATTACCACCATATTCCAGGTACTTTTATTCGCTGTAAATTTTCTATAATAAATATAATAAATTGTAAAGATACAATTCACGGAAAAAAGAAAATGACATTCTTTCAAGGATTAGTGACTATATTATTAGTAAACCAGTAAATCTATTGTTTTAGCTGTTTGCAGGGAAAACAGATTCAAAAGAGTTGTTCCAAGAAGCTTTAAATGGATTGGATGTTTTTGAAAAAGAACTTGCCAAAAGAGCAACTCCATTTTTCAATGGAAGCCAACCTGGCATGTTAGACTTAATGATTTGGCCCTGGTGCGAAAGAGCTGATGTTATAAAACTCCTCCGCGGAGAACAATATATTCTGCCAAAGGAAAGATTTTTACGATTGGTAAGTGACGCAGCTTTTACATTAAACAGATTAGAATTTTTTAACTAAATTTAAAGCTGGTATTGCCTCTAAGTATGTAAATATCAAAGAAAATAAACATTATTCATCCTTATTCAGTTGGAGTGGAGATCCGCAATGAAAGAAGATCCAGCAGTGCAACCCAGTTATCTCAATCCTGAGATACACACCAAATACATCAGAAGTCGTATCGCCGGATACCCCCAGTATGATTTATTATGCACTGTTTAAAACGAAGAAATATAATTCCACTACATCTCTAATTGCATTTATAGTAAATCAAATATGATTTACTAAGTTTATACATCCTTTATCAGTGTTATATAATAACATTATAATTATGTTGTAATGTTTATATCAATGTTGAAGAGCCGATCAAGAATAAAAATATTAGATTCGACATGTCAAATTGATACTTGCAGTATACTCTGTTACAAGAACAACACCAAATGAGTGAAAAATCTATGTTAACAAAATAAAATAATGGATTCAATCCAATATGTTTATACTATCTATTGTATTAGTTACATTGTAAACAGTTTCATAATAAAACACTAACAAAGTGTATTACGTATCGCTGTTTCTTTAGTTAATTTGACAAATGTTTCTCTAATTGTACAAACATTTAAAAAAAGGCCAGAGGTGGAGAGTTCAGAGATTCAGCATGTTCAGTGTGGTAATTGTCCAATTAGTCAGAGGCGACTGTACTTTATTTCTTTGCATGTACTATGGAATATATATTATAAATAAGCTACCTTAATTCTATGATTGTGCTTATTCGCTGATCTGAAAAATATACTTCTCACCAGCTTCTCTTCTCACATACTTTAAAGTTTAAATGCTTTAATCGTCTAATATTATACATCATCATAATTCATTACAACTCGTAAATGCAAAAATTAGTCAGACAGACTTATATATCAAATATATATATAATACAAATAGTTAAATAAGTTTAGCAAAATGTTTTGAAGTATTTAGAAAATTTCACTTATATACAGGATAAAAATATTGTGAATCAGACTTTCTTAAAATACCAATCACGTTGTAGATTGAGAATAATCTGACTTTACTATACTTTTCCAAAAAACATGGAGTAGATTCCAAAAAATAAAAAGCATACAAATATTAAACTTGCCGCCACCATAAAAGATTTGCTGTTCTGACGTCGCAAAGATCTTAGTGTGTCTTCGTTCCTTTTTAGAACATCCTGTACTTCTTGAAGTTCAGTTTCTAATCTCTCTCGTTCTTCAATTGTTAATAGTTTAGTTTTCAGTTTTTTCTGAACGATCTCAACATGATGCCAAGAGTCTTTTAATATTTCTTCAACTTGTTGTATCTGTAAAAACCACAACTCTTTGACTTATGTACATCAATATTACTAGTTTATTTTCTTCGAGAGTAATAAATATTTTAATTTAAAAATCTAACTTTCGAAAACAGACAATCTATGTTATATTTAAATAAATTTGTTTTCAAATACCTTCTTCATAATGCTATTTGTTTCCGACATTTTACAGATATTTTATTGCTCTTTTTTTTTAGTTATACAGAATGCTTTTTTTCAATTTCTGTAAAATATGTCAAACATCCCGATCAATCGTGACATACAAAACACAGCTGACTGACATCAAAAGAAAATTTCTTACACCATTACATATCACTAACACCATCACGAAGAGGGAATATTACATTACCTTGAGAATGGTAACGAGCTAATTACGTATAATACGTAATATACATACTTATGTAAATTACGTATTATACGTAAAAACCGTATTATTAATTTTCTTAATTTTTTACCTAGATAATCTTAAAAAATTTTAATTCTCATAAATTCTTTTAAATTACGTAAGTGACAGTAACGTTCTCGGTAACGTTACCCAATTTTAAATTACCGAGAATTTAAGAACTAGTGCTCCCAACGCGGGCGCCGTGCTCTACTGCGCATGCGTCGCGCTCGGTAGCTAATTGGTTGCTATTTGCGCACAGTTTAAAATTGTTTAGAATTTTAAACTGTGCGCAAATAGCAACCGCAATTTGGATTTCATGAAATCAAATAAATTAATAAATAATGCGTCCTTCTTCATAATATTTGACACAGTCTCTTATAATATAATCCTACGAAAAATGACTTTCATAAACAGGTGCTGTTGAACGGAAAAAAATTACATCGGACACACAATGTAAAAATATATTTAAGGATGTTTAATGTTACGCCATATAATCATACATTTCAGTAAATAAAAAGAATGGAGAAAGGTTCTTATTAAATTGTGTAAGGTAACAGTGTAAAAAAAAAGATTCCTTATATCATTGATCATTCAATACATTGAACGCGTCCTCCAATTCATTTAACCGCCAAAGTTAAATTAATGCGAGATACAATTGTGTCTCTCCATAAAATTAATTTAGTTTATCGTTTTGTACTCATCTCTCACATATAGATGAAATTAAATCTGAAACAAAAAATATTTTAATCAGTATAGTGTACTTGATTTCAAAACAGCGTAAACGGGGATAAAATATAGGTAATTTTTAATTCATTTATTTTATAAAAGTTCAATAGTCACAAAAATTATCAAATAACAAACCTGCAAAGCGCTTGCGGAAGCGAAGAAATAATTGGTCCATATCCTTGGGAATTATCATATAACTCAAACAACGGTGCGGCAACTAGTTTATAATTTTTGGGTACTGCTACGAGAGCTAAAAAAACGTAAAAATGAATTTATGCTCATCGTTAAAAAATAAATTAAAAATATAGCAACAAGAAATCAAGTCTTACCTTTCTCTTGGAGTTGTACTAAAAATAATCGTTTGTGCTCCTTTGGTTTCGTAATGTGTGGTGGTACATAAGGATACTGTGGAGGTTCAAAGTTAGGTCTCCACCAATTTCCAATAGTATCCTCAATAAGCCATTCTTGCTTCACGCCATCTTGTCTTCCCAGAATCTAAAAGTAATTCAAAATTAATATCAAACCCAAAACCATTTTGCAAGTATTATATCATGAGAAGTAAATATACATAAAATATCCAAATACATGTTTTTTTAGTTGACTGATAACATGGTTCCATAATAATCACATGTTATATTACACGAAACAGTTCTCGGCTTACTAAAATGTATCACATTGTGGACTCCTTACTGACTATAAATATCTGTTAATGCACCAACACAATATTTAGCAATCCCACGAGAGTCTATTATGTTAATGAAAACTAAAATATTGCTAAATAAAAATTAGTTGATGCACTTTGCAGAGATTTATTCCGCATACTTTTTTTTCTACTGTGAATCGCAAAACTAAATGAGCACCAGAAGTATTTATAAACAAAGCTGAAAATACCTCTGGCTGTCTTACGTCTACCTAATTAAATAAAAATAGTTGTTGTACAGAATCAAAACATTATTGTCTGTTTTTCTTGCATTTAAGTCAATTGTAAAAATAGTTCTAACGACATAAGTCAGATTACGCAGGTAATAATATTTCGTAGAACTTAACCCAACTAGTTCTTTATCACAGCATCTTCGTTCATTCTCCTTATAATTTAAAAAATACTTTTATTCTCTGGCCTAGCTTTTTCAAACTCAGATATAATTTCTTAATCCCTTGGACGTATAAAGAATAAGATAAGTGCGTGAACAATGTTCTTAGCTAACGAGAGTCAATCAAATTAACTCAATAAACGTTAATACTGAGAACATCGAACTTTCCGGGCATGCAGCGCACACACGATAAAATACTTGAAAACAAACAGAAATCTCCCTGTACTGAGCTACAGGCCCGGTTACATCAATTCTACAAAACTTGTATAGCATTAATTTACGTACAATGACATCTATAATAACAGACGTAGCATAAAAATTAAGAACGAACGTTTTTTTTTTTACTTCAATGTTTTCAAGTTTAAAGTAGAGAATCAAGGTAACCACTAAAATATATGAAAAAATCAGTCATTTCCTGGTTTGCAAATTTGTTTACCCAACAGTAAAATGATTAATATTAAATAAATGTAAAAACTGAAAAATTTCTCTCCATGAAACGGATATAAATAGCCTAGTTTTAGCGAAAAATATTTATTATTGCGAACGTAAAGTTGGTGAAACTAAATTGCTCTTATGGTAAAGTATCATATGCCCTTAAAGTCAAAATGGAACTCTCTTCGTTCGTCCAATAATGCATCTATAAAAATTGGAGGAATTTTAATTAAAATAAGCCTAGTGGCCACAGTGATTTTGAGATTATTTGTGAAAATAAAATTATATCGCGGAGATGATTGACTTTAGATTTTAATTAATTTTTTTTATTAAGCTACGCCTGTGAAAAGTTATAAAGTGACATTGATACAATCTAACAATTTAAAATGCCGCTCCCAGCTACCCGTTAAGGGCAGCATAAGGTGCCGCGCTAACTGTTACCTCAGTAAGGAGCCGTTTCAGGCCCTCTACCTCGTCTTCGCCTGCATTCAGTTCTCCTCCAGGTCTAAAATCAAACAAAAAATTTTCCGTTTGATGAATTCCAATCAAATTTAATAACCAATATCTACTTTTTTTATTTGATACTTTTATAAGCTAAAGAATTTCAGTTGCTTATTGTGGTTGCAAAAAAATATTGATATTTAAAATATTTTTGATAGATTTATCATATTGGTAGCAACTTCGCTTCATTTGCTGCAAATTTCTCTATTATTTAACTAATACTTATAAATGAATGGTGCTTACAATTTGAAAAATGTGGTCCCCAACTGCAGAAGCAAAACATGAGGCAACCCGTGTTCATGGACCAGTAGAACTCCTTCCACGCTGCGTCGCATTCCAATTTTGTCGAATTCATCTCTCATACGTTGAAATCTCGCTGGCACTGATGGATCTTTCTCGAACAGCGGCTCTTTTGTTCCAAATGTATAGTTTGTCAAAGGATATCTAAGATAAATGAGTTGTATTCGTCTGTTAGGATTATTACTCTTGTAGACCTACTACTACTACATAAGTCCAATTTCTTCAACTTTGCATAACAAAACACGAAGTATATAGATTTTTCAATTATGATTACATATACATCTACTACTAGGCCAATCAGAAGGAAGAAAATCTTACATTATATTAATATACGTAAATGCTGAAAATTTGATTTAGTCCTCAAATTATTCTTTCATGTACAAAAAGTAATATAAAATCACTTTTAGTAGCACATGAAAGTACATATGTACGAATAATTCACATTTTCAGAATTTTGGAATTTTTTACAAGTCCTGCTGACTGGCCTATACATAATTCGAAGTTGAAGGAAAGATAAAGTGAGAGAAGGAAGATTTTAGGAAAGAAATTTTTTTAAAATTGTTATAAATAAAAAGACCTCGGATCACACATCATTATTGGAGGAAATGAGGAAACTTTTAAAAGAATATTTCAATTTCTGAATAAAAGTCGGAGGACATATTAGGACTCTTTGTGGAGTGAATGAAAATGGGAATAAATGATTCGAGGAATTAATTATATGTGACTTGAAGGATTGAATAACTGAACAATTATGTCAGGCAAATTAATTGTTCTTAACCCATGAGGCATTATGGACTAGAATTAGTACTATACAATACATGTGTACATTACTGATTTACAAACGTTTGAATCACAAAAGAAATTTTTGGCAAGACAATGACAAACAATTATTGTCATTGTTAACAAGATTATTCACAATTTTTGTACGAAAATTTTTTTACAATAAAATCTAAATTGACAAACATTTTACAGGAATCTATTTTAGATTTACTATAGAATAACTTTTACTTTTAACGTGAATAGACACAATATGTAAAAATAAGATTCAAAGTGGGGAATTTCAATTAATAATAAAGTTATAACTTCTTCCTACTTCATAGTAACAGCTATTGTACACACATTTATAATAAAAAAAATGAGTTTCAGACATTTTGAAACGTCACATACACATCATAAAGGAACATAAAATGTAAAGGTGATCGAATAATGAAGTCCTAATTTAAATTATAAAAGTATTACAGAGATTAAATGTGTTCTACTGTAAATTAAAATAAATAGCTGCATATTAAGCGGTTATAAAAAGAACGTTTTAATCTTTTTACACTTGATTTTGATTTTTTCACACTAGATCTCTATTTGGTATAAAATATATGAAAAATATAATTCTTAAATGGCACACGTGTCAAAATTTGGATGAGCAATATTACTTTCTACGTGAAATCATTGGATATACTTTAAGGCTATTGGAGCGCTGGGCCAAAAAATGAAAAAAAAGGTGAAATCTGTAGAATGACTCAAATCTATGCCTTATTTCTAAAATTTCATGGTAAATTCGAAAAAATGCACTATTTGACAGGTCCTTTAATCGAGATCGGTTTCTGGATGGAAGGATTTGGACTTAGTATCGTTTTTTGGGAAGAAAGAATTTTTGTTAAAAAGTGAATTTGATAAAGCTCTGGGGAGTTCTCTAAACTTCAAAAGCTTTATCAAATTCACCTTTTAACAAAAATACTTTCTTTTTTCCGAAAAACAATAGTAAGCCCAAGTCCTGACATCCAGAAACCAATCTCGATTACAGGATCCGTCAAACAGTGCATTTTTACGAATTTACCATGAAATTTCAGAAAAGAGGTGGAGATTTGAGTCATTCTACAGTGACTAGAATCAATTAGTAACTTCAAAAAAATCGTATATCACAGAAAAGCTCCGAAAAAGAAAACGTACATCGAATGTATCTACGCAATAATTTTATATTTTCTCAAATATGAATTTATTTTTCTGATAGCAATGAATAAAAATGTAATAATATTTGAATGCTTCCTTTTTAAAATTAAATATTAGCCAATTTTTCGTACATCGGTCCAAAGCCCTTGGACCCTTCAATTTAGTACGGCGAAAGTGTTTACATCTCAGGATTATTTTGGAGGTTACAATTGCGGAAATAACTCTAGGAAAGGGACTATCTCGATTAATTCCGCGGGACTTGTGTGTATGATTCGCACAAAGACTACATATATGTAAAAATGCACATTATACAAGATATCGATCAAGGAGAATTATGATTGTAAAAAGTTTGAGTCGCTCGCTTTCTTTCACAGTTCGCTTGAGGCTTGAAAAAGAAACTGCGGCCTCATAATCTAATCGCATTGTTTACAACAAGTTCGACGCTCACAATTCCGGCATCGGCATCAGCGTCTCGTGCGAGTAGCCATTTATCGGTTTCGGAGCGGCGAATACCAAATCGTAAAACTAACGCAGCACATCAGAAAATATCACTACTTACAAATTTATCGTCCTGTTGATAGTCACGGATGGATTTGGCACAATTTTTCCATCAAATGAACTATTACTTGCCCTTCGAGGCCAACCGCTGCCTTTTACTTGGGTAGTCATTGCCATGTTTCTAATATCTGTAACACAAAATGCTTCGACTGAACTGACTGAGCCACTCTGTCTCACGTCTCACTAGTACGTCAAAGTTGGCTGCCTGCGCGCGCACCACATGGTGGCTTCCCACCGGAGAAATGCTGCCATTGGTCAAAATTTGGCGCGCGATTTAAATTCAAATTAATTTAATTCGATTTTGAATTGCGCGCCAGATTACAGCCAATGGCAGAATTTCTTCAACGGGAAGCCAACACGCGCTGCGCGCGCAGGCAGCCAACTTTGACAGCACTATCACTGAGTACTGAAAAATTGAAATTGACTGAAATCATTAAGTAGAGATGTAAAATTCTCGGTCATATAAAATTGGGTTATATTCTCGAGAATATTACCGGGAATATTCTGCTTCCGGAGAATATATGAGAATTTTCGATTTTCAAATATACATTGTAATTTAAAATAGTTATAAGATAGTTACATGAATCTACTTATAAGTAAATAATTATGTTTTGAAATTTCTTAAAACGAAACGTAAAAAATTGTAAAATCTTTAATCTACAGCACACACGGCAGAGCCAGGAAACATGCCAATATCGCTTAATAATGCTTTCTTTTATAAACAGTATATAAACAAAATTCAGTTAAACATTTTTCTTTTAATTATGTCTATATTCTGATGTCTATAATATCTGAGGACGTAATATACGTATGTACGTAAATTACGTCCAAAACCTCAAGTAATTTACCAAGGTATATTACATCCACAACCCTGGTGACGCGTCACTACACAACCCTGATACCATACCGTTTCAAATGTACGCATGCGCACTCATGGGTGTTGGTAGCACTGTTTATGTATAATTGATATATTAATAATGAGGAGTATGTAATTTTATTCTTTAATTATTATTAACTTTGTTACTAATTACAAACATTATTTATAACTTAAAGTAATTTAGTGATAGTTTATTTGGTGTGTTTATAACATTTAATAGATATGGGTTTGAACCAGTAATGCACGTGGCCGGTATTGACACTATTGACTAATGTTTACAAATTGAATCTCGTACATAATACATATACCAATGCCAGCCAATTCTAAAATACGCTGTTTAAGCATGGATAACAATAATTCAAGCTCGGAAGATGAATTTATGACGGAAGCTTTAAAGGAGGCCACTGATCAGCATTTTTTAAAAGAATCTTTTTTCAAAACAAAGCAAGAAAAGTCATCAGAAAATATGAAAAATACAGGTGCGTTACATAACCTCTAAGTTCTTGTTATTCGGATTATTCGGTTATGGCAAAGTTACGATTATTTTTCTTCTATAAATACATATATATAAAATATGAAGGATGGTATTGCCGTGGTTTTATTTACAAATATACAAATAAGAGTAGTAAAAAAAATAATTTAAAACATTGCTTTTTTTATATAGAAAAAGTAACAGAATCAGGTGATCAAAACTCTCTGCGACCAGATTTACAACATAAGGATGAATCAAATATTTTTGGAGTGTCTGATGCTTTCCAGAATTTTATAACCAAAAGTCTGAGTAAAAAATTAGACAAGTAAGTTTTTTAATACGTATTCTTAAATTAAGTTGAGTAGTTTTGAGTAGTTTTATCGTTGTTACAAAATTATAAATTGATACTTTTTTGTCCATACAGGAGTATTAAGTTTGTGGAGTTGGAAAACCATATTTCCACTCAAAATAAGCAAGAACCAAATTTTGGAGGTGGAATCAGATTATTGAGGACATTTAATACCTTAGTGTGTGATTTAGAAGAGAATGCCATTGAAAATAGTAACTTTTCCAGAAACAAAAAGCGTCGTAAGCCCAGGTTATTGAAAGAAGATGATTCAGTACCAAGTAAAATAAAAGTTAAAGAAGCTGCTGTGAATCCAGAGTGGATTTTATCGAAATGTGATACGAGAGAATGGGTCAATAGAAGAAAAGATGCGGAATTTAAATATAAAAAACTTGTGGACGGAACACTAGTCGAGCAATGAAATAAGAATAAAATTTATTACTATATAGAGTGGTATATATTTTTCAAAAGTTATCGTTTTCGTTTTTTCGTGTCATCTGCCCTTTGAGAGAATTGAGAAATGCATTGACCCCTATTTCCACACCCTTTTTCATATTTATATTACTTTTAAAATATAAAGAGGCACCATATAAAGGAGTTTTCAGCAATAAATAAGTGCAGTGCAGAGTATTGAACGGAATTGGATCAATAATTTTTTGAATTAAGTAAAAGAGTTGAATAAAATAAAAAATTGATTAGACTCAGACACTATATTATGGCAGATCTCACCGGAGGGCCTGACCGGAGATCTCACCGAAGATCTAACAAGTGACCTCACGTCAGAATTTTTAATAGGGTATAACAACCCTCCAGGTCAGAATAAGTTAATAATAAGTCAATATCAATTTCAACGACAAAACCAATTTTCAATTTAAGAATAGAGGAGTAAAATTTGCTTAATAAGTATTTTAAATCGAATTATTAATTCAATCTTCTAAGGGCGACTATCACTATTATATATGTATCTAGACCTTCAAATCGAGGATTGCGCATGCTTCGGGGTTGAGACTCTTGCTTTAGAGGCAATAGGCTCTACCCATCACGGGTTGGGAAAATAATATTTTGTCATTCATTTAAAACCGCACAAATTTTTGCTACTCCTTCTTACGAAAGAAGTTGTTCTTAAATAAAAACACAACTAATTGCTTTTCCATGAACTAGGATCTTTCACTAAGACAGTGTTTTATTCTGAAAATGCATTACAACTAGTGAAGTTATTGATTCTTATCGAGAACAACGACCAGTCAAACCTACTTATTTCGTAAGTATTTAGAAATTGTATTACTACACCTTTGCTATTAAGAATATTTTTTTCAGCAATAATATAATTCAATTTAAAATTAATTTGTCATATTTCAACAGTTTTCCGGATAATTTATTGGTCGAGATTTATTTACAATCAGTTTCAGAAGATTAATTTCAAAAATCAAAATGAAGATGGGACTTTTGAAAAATTTTCTGCACTTTTTCACTCTCAGACAGGGGTCTGTTATTATTGCAAAACTACAAGTGGTGGGTAAAAAAAAATTTCTATTTTTATATGTGACGTTTATATATGTCCTTCAAGTTTTTTTATTTATCTAAATGTATTTAAACCAATTGTGTATTTTTTAATTACAGTTAATTACGGGATACATAATAATTTTTCTAGTCTTGGGCCTTGCTCATGTCACTGGAATTCAAGAAATGATTGTTAGAGATACCGAAGATGTTATGGAAAGAGAAGCACTGGAAGAAATTACTTCAAAACGCCTAAATAGTCAAAGAATGGAATTGGCACACCAAAAAGCTATAGGTCTGTTTACTTTTATTTGAAAAAATTTAATATATTTTCAAATGTTACAAATTTTAATACATTTAGCAAAGTGATTCTTAATATGATTATTTTTCTATTGTATTTTTAATCGATTCTCTGAAACTGATATTTCAAATTAGACTTGATATTTACAGAGGAAATGTACTCGATGTATTTTGGACTAGTGATGACAGTAATACACTTTATTACTTCAATACTTCTGCTTTATGGTGCTTTGATGGTAAAATCTAAAACTCTTTGTACACATGTTATTTTAATTGCGCTAAGAGATAACATCTTTTGCCGATAAACTAAAATCTCGAATGTGAAAAAATATTGAAAAAATAATTCCCGAAACTTCAAATTTTCGAAAATTTAAATTCCCGAAAATTTCAAATTTGTGTTTAAAATTTCTCCAGAATTTTTGTTTAAAATTTCTTTTCAAAACTTTTGTGAAAAAATATTTTAAACACAAATTTTGGAGAAATTTCAAACAAACATTTTTAATATTAAACAAAATATTTTTTTTTTATTTTCGGGTATTTCAAATTTTCGGAAATTTGAAAATTTGGTTACATTATATTTTCGGGAAATCGAGATTATGGGAATTTGAAATTTCGGTAATTTTCTATTTTCGTTAATAAATGCTTTCGGTATATTTAAATTTCATTAATAAACATTTTCAGTAATATTATTTTTAATCAGGAATTTGAATTTTCGGGAATTATTTTTTCGGTATTTTGATTGTTCGGCAAAAAAACGTCCCGCTTATCCATTCTTATCTTAATTGTATTTTGTTTAGAACAATCGATTTTTTATGGCTCCGTGGATGATGATGATGATGACAATAATTGTTTTCCTAATCATATCATTATTTATCGTAAGGACAGACGACTGTCCATTGATTGCTCTCATGGGAGGAAAGGCTGACATTAGCGACCGTATGTATTTAAATTTTTCATTTAAGCAAAATATCCATTTTTTATAGGGCAAATATTTCAGTGAAGATAAACTAAAATTGTGATTCTCAGTAATATTTTACTTTCTGTTATTTGCAGGACTCATTATACTATTTTGCGCTATCGTCTGTATGTACACGTGGTTGGTAGTTTATTCGACGTACAAAAGTCTTGAGGTCAAGAAGGGAATAATTCACGAGGTCCACGAGACGAAAATAAAATATGCTCTCCCTGGTGTTGCCGCTCATGAGAAAAAGGTGCACAACAGCAATGTTCCACAACCATATGACGTTTAGACTCTGAAACGAAGCAATATTACTTAAAAGTTTAAAAGAAACGAAAGAAATCAACATCCATCGTCAATTGACGCATTTGTGATTTTAACTCCAATGAAGGAATCATAAACTACTGTTTCGATTATTTCATATCACGATATTAAGCAATTGCAATTGCTGAAAAATTAAGACAGATTAAAAATGAAGGGAAGTGAAACACTAAGTCAAATAGTGAAATCACTGATAGTGAGAAATTAAATACAAGAATGAATTTTTGCGCTGTGAGTAAAAGTAAAAGGAAAATTTATGCTGATAATGATAAAGCGTCTGTTTTGTGAACTAAGTTTTTATTGAGTATCACAGCTTATCAATGTTGAATTATGGCATTATAGTATAAAAGCTATGCATATTAAATATTAAAAGATTAAACTCGTAAACTTAAAATCAAATTCACTCTAAATAAGAATATTATCGTATAATCATGATAGGATATTAAGTCCGTCATTGAAGAGGAAGAAGGAAATGAGTTATTTATTTTTAATAGATGTTATAACCAAATAGAAAAGTGAACTATTCAAAAACTTAGGATATATTCAGCAATCTTGTAAAATACACCAAAGAAAAATTAATTTAAAACAGCAATGAATAGTTAATTATTTGTATTTTATATTTCAGAAAACACAATATTTCTGTGTACAATCTTGCTATTTTATGGCAATGTTCAATATCCACAAATCAATGTATCAATAAGATTATTAAACGTAAGAAAACTTACGAATGAAGCTTTTGCGAAAATTTCTTGCCTGTCTAATTCTACAAGTTCCTAAAATTTCACCGGTGGTAAATCAGGGTGTCCAGTAAAGACGTGTGATAAAATTCTCGTACATTTCCCGCAGACTTTCAAAATTCCCGTACCAAAAAATTGCTCTATGATATGTTCCTATAAAAATAGGAATTCCTATAAACATAAAATATACACAGAATAAAACTCTAAAATTAAAGTACAAAAATAAAACTTTTATAATACAAGTTTTTATTCTGTTTTTGCGCGCAATATTTGAAAATTAACAAATATACAAAACTCCTGTTTAGATAATTAAATCATTCAAGAGAAATAAAAAATTCCCGCATTAAATAAAAAATCTCGTACATTTCCCGCACCAATAAAACTTCCGAACAATTTCCGCTTTTCCCACTCGCTGAACACCCTGTAAATATTCCATAAAAAAAAATTGTTTCATATATCCGAAGATTAATTGTGTTCGGACAAGGTCTTACCAGAAGCTACAAAATCCTTTTCAATGCTTTCCGCCAATTTTATGGCAATTTATATCTAGTGCGTTTTATAAATTTCACTTGTTGTTCTTGAGAAGTCACGCAGCATCCAAAATTGTTAAACAAATCTTTTACTCATCAGCCGATCACCCCGATCCACAAGGATCCTTCGTCAAAAAAATTAAAACGAAATCTTAAACAAAACTGACAAAATTAAATTAAAGGATAGGCGAATAAAGCCACCAAAAAGAACACCAACCACCAATAACGATCATTTTTAAGATGATGAAGAGATGAGTGAAGATGGAAAAGTGACTATGTAGACGAATGTTTACAGCATTTGCAGAGAAGGAGAAAGTCCGTTAAAGTATTTGCATTTTATAAAATTTTCATTCATTTGAATATTCAAAATTTAAAGTATATCGATTAGAGGTTTTTAGCAAAAAAAAAAAAACAGAGGTTTTATACACTTTAGTTCTGCAATATCCATGATATTACGTATATATAATATGTATTATTATATATTATATGCGATATGTCGAAAGGCGTGTATGCAGATGTAGATACAGCATTGAACATAAATTGCCTTAATATTTTATATAAAATTAGTTTTTGAAGAGTTCGAGAAGTATTTCATAAAGTCCACAAAATTAACTAACAATACTCCAATAACATAAATAACAGTACGAAATTCTCTTAGAAATTCATTAACTCTAAATTTATACGAAATTATACAGAACATTCGTTGACACTTTCTACCTAATTTTCTTTTCTCTTCAAACATCCTAAATTTTTGTTATTTTCCTTTCAATCAGTATATTCCTATGAGAAATGTCTTTCCTACAAAAGTGGTGCTGAATGTCTACATGTGTAGTGGCAACATTCCCAATCGTAAATTCATTGTCCTTCGAACTATTTATTTTGAGATTTAATTAGTTTTCTTTGGGCTTACACAAAGAAGCAATCTCACTTTTTGTGCGACATGACATTTCTCAAACTTCTGTGCATTTGAAGCGAGCCTCTTAGTTAAAGGTACCTTTTCTCCTCTTCAGAATTTCAGTCACACTTTATCATCAGTCATCTCGAGAAATTGAGCGTATAAGTCCCTGGTGCACTCACCCTTGTTGTTAAATACAAACTTGTAGTAACTACCGTCCGCGCATATAACTTTAAAAAAGAATTTAAATATTATTTTATTATATTTCGTGATCGAATTTTAGGACATACAACTAGATGAAAATTGGACTCACCTATGATACTATTGTTCCCTTTTCCAAACGCACACATGCATTGTGGTCCTCCCGGAACTTGAAATTTACAAAAACTCCAACTGGAACTGAAGTACTTTGGCAAGAAAGTAGCTGCTAAACTAGATTGTCGATTTAATTTTTGATCCTCTACTGCAAAAACGTGAACGGTACCGTGATCGCTTGCAACGCACAACCACGTCGAATCATGGTTAAAATTGATACTGGAAAAAAAGAACAAAAATATATATCTAGTTGTCTATTAGCTGTTTAAAGAAAATGAGATTTAATTTTTCTATGTAAGACCAAAGCGGATATGTTTAGTGATGCATATCGAGCCGAGAAATGCTCGTGATCAATCGAAATTTGTCAAATTTTCCAAACCGATATGTTTGTATCTTCATTTGCTTCATGAGTGGATCGTGTCGTTTAAAAAAACGATCAATCCACTCGTGAAACATCAGTTCGTAAAAATATAATTAAGAGAAAATGGAAAGCGAATAACTTCCACTGAAGGGAATGAAATAGAAATCAAATCGATTGAAAGGTTAAAAAGATATTTGATTGAAAGAAATCAAAAATAAATATAATGGAATAAAATATAATATTATTCATTTTATAATACAATACTGATTCAAAAAGTTGAATACATTTAGAAAACTTGATTAAATTTTAAAACAAACTTAATGTTCAAAAAATTTCTTTCGATTTAATCACAATAAACTTCAATTATTTAAAAATAAAGAAAAGTATGGAGTTAACTGATTAATTAACTTTCGAACGACTCGATCGTTCGAGCCGATTCGAATCAATCTAAAGTTCTAAAAAGACGATCAGTTTTGTCATTCTTGACGGTTGCTCGGATCGACCGCTCGAGATGCATCACTAGATATATTAACTCACCAATAAATATTGGCGTGATTGGCACCTCTTCTCAATTCGTTAATTTTATTTCCATTTTGGGTGTCAAAAATTCTAATTAATGTTCCTTTCTCCGATGCTGTTGCCAACCTTGTTCCTTGTAAATTCAGTGCTATACATGATAAGGGTGTTTCGTGGGCCTCTATATTCAAAGGCTGTTTTTCAGCATTAGCCAGATCTATAACTATAAAATTCACAATTAGAGATTAACAACTTCAATTCATTCGTCATATTCTTCGTTGCATTAAACGATAAAAACTCTTACCTTGGACGTTACCATTTTTTCGTCCTGGAAAGGCAAGTAACGAGTTGTTACTATTCGGACATAAACAGCATAAGCCCCTGGGATTGGGATTCGTCTCAAAGACGTGCAATTGTTGTGGATTTTGGGTAAAAGTGTAAACTTTTATTACACCTTCCAAAATCACTACTATTCTGTCTCTTCGCAACTTTACACCCTTCACGGGAGCGTTAAAATCTAACATAATTGTTGGTGATTTTTTCAAGTCATCCCATATCATAACTAGAAAAATGATATTGATATAAAAATAGAAATTAATTATAAAGGGTTGAATTTAAATTTTCTATCTTAAGGGGTAATACTACCTTGTATGCACGAAATCAAGGATCATTTTTGGAGTTTGTTTTTATGAAAATTATTTAATATAATGTAATTTGGTTTTGTGTACATGTTAATATAAGTCTTAATGTACTTAAAAAAATTGTTTAAAAATTTTTTAGATGGGAATCTAGAGGGCGGCAAGTGTCGCAGTTTAATTTTTTTTCGTGTAATCGGTAAGCACTCAACCTTATTGAAAACTTCCAAATTTCTAGTTTTCGGAATTTTTTTTAAACGCGTTTTCTCGAAACCACTTTTTTCAACTCACGCGCAGTCTAGCTCAGCGAATTATTGACCGATTTTTAAAACAAAAGCTGTAATTGTTCGTTATTAAATTGTCTATTAGATGAACTAAAAATTGAAAAAAAAATTAAGATTTCTTTAAAAAAAAAAAGACTATAAAAAGGTGAAATTTTCAAATTTTTTCTTTTCTCCCTCCAATCAGCTAGTTTTCAATATTTTTAAGTAAAAGTTAGTTCATCTAATAAGAAAACATGTAATTAATGTGAACAATTTTGATTTTTCGCTTTCAGATAATTTTTGCGACCGTGAATAAGCAACAGTTAAAATTTCAGATGAATTGGTAAGAAACTGTAAGCGCTAGAGGTACACTAAAAAAATTTACAAGGTGATATTACCCCTGAAAGAACTAAGGAAACTTGAAGAACTGAAATTTGGATTTACCTCTGTTTGTAGGATAAATAGGCTTGTTACCTCCTCCCACTAGAGCTAAATAATTACATCTAAAAAGCATTTCGACATATCCTAAATCTCCATCTGGAAAGTCATGTCGCTCTTTCTCCTTCAGTGGGTCACAATTGTAAACTCTATAACCGTTTTCCATTCCGCAAGCGAAGCATCCTATCAAAAATAACGTTCATGTTAGTCTCCACATTTATTGATAATCACTATCTCCTTACTACATAAACTTTACTCAAACATTAACATTATTAACGCATTAAGATTAATCATCACTTTGCTTCCTTAATTGGCCTTTAGAGAAAGTTTATCAAAGTCGAGAAACAATCGCTCTTTACAATTCATTAATTAAACTAACAAAACTAATTAAAAAAGACTTGTTCATTTCGAGCAAAACCGCAAAAATCAGGCTTTTAATTAGTTTAAATTGTATGACTTCTCTGTTTTTTAATAAACAACTGGGTATATTGAAAATATGGACAGGGTAGATACTAAAAGCAGAGATCTCTGCTAAAAAGCATGGAATGATTCAAAGGAATAATAATAATGAGAATTTTCCCAATATACCATGCTTATGGAAATAGAGGTTATGTTTAGATATAAAAAAATATATACAAAATCAATTTTGAAGTTCATATTAGAAGAAGTTTAAATTAAATTTTTAGAGAAGATTTCGCATTTCATTAAGAACATGAAATAAGAGTTTGAAATCATCAGAAAGTTATAAATACGGTTTAACATGCAATTAATGCAATTAATGCAATAAACACTAATGGGGAAACATAAACTATATAAATACAATCTTAAAATAAACACCTTGATCCTGATTAAAACCGGCATAAAGTAAGCCATTGCCGTAAGGATTTCCCGTGGTTAAATTCATTTTAACGTTTTTGCATTCGATTCAAAACTATTTTATGTTTTTTATACTGGATTTTATCACATTTTCATCGGCAAGCTGTGGAGACAATCACTGATTGTCACTGATGTATTCAACTTGATTTAACGGTATTTTACTGTATTCACTCTCTGGTATACACTGTTTGCACTGTTTTTTCATTTTCTTCAAGCCATCGGTTGACGGATAACTTTCTCATTGCAATTTCATTTTGTAAATTCCGTTGTAAGTTTTAATTTAATTGGACAGAGAAGAGTACATTATACCAATCGCACATATCGAAAATGTCAAGAAAACACCAACGCACAACTTTAGGAAATAGCTGCAATGTTTTGGTTATTATAAAATGTTTCAAGTGTAGAATTTGTTATAGAGGAGTTATTTATAACTGAATTGTACATATTTCAATTTACGACGAGATTGAAGAGTTATTTATATATATGAAACACAAAGACCGATTTTGACGATTCGGAGCTCCCAGACTTTGTCGTTGATAACAGCATTTCGAAAAATTCTGACATGATTCTGAAAATCGGCATATAGGTCACGAAAGCAGGTGTTGATCTTGCTAGCTCCACGTTTTTGCTTCCTCATAGAGGGAGTTTTGTATTCTTTTTTGTTCTTATTTCCGGGATCTATTAAT
>JAUESH010000020.1:1051878-1071462 GCA_032275165.1 Synergus magnus
TAATATGCTACAATAAAAGGGGTCAGACCTTCTGTTCAGTTTCTTTGCAAATATCTAATTTGGCAAAACTGAGGTATTTTAAAATCTTTCTTAATATTTATGTTTTTGTAAGTGACATCACTTGGGAGTGAGTGACGACTACGCATTTCCGGAAAGTTTCAGAAATCATTTTTCCACCCACACATTTTACAGCTAGAGAGCTTACACAGTATCACTCCGTTTCAAGCCAGGTGAGGCGTCCAAGACTTGTCGGTTTTCACTCTTCAAATTCCCGCTCCAGGTCCAAAAGAGTTACTTCTTTGTACTATCTTTACAACCTTGTGATAATGTCAGAACGTCACGTGAAACCATACGAGTGAGCTACGTGGGTGTACGTTTTCGTCAAACGTGATTGCAATGAATTAACAATTAAAAAAACCATTAGAAAAAAGATTTGTATCTGAGAATAGGTAAATTATTTTGCACCAGGCAGCCATCATCTCGATTTCAGTTTTAAATTCTGCTTTTCATCAGTAACTTGAAATGGAAATGGGCTATTATTTCCCTTCGGATACACAGTAAAAATTAAAGTATCATTTGGGTGTGAAATGTTCTGAAACAAAATTAAATGACGATTGGTTCATTTTGAACGATAAAAAAATGAACCCTATATTCAAGCGAATATTGAGCTTAAAACAATAATGAACAAATGCTTAATAATTTATTATATAAAGCTTTCATTATAATTATATATTTACAAAATGCAGAGTTCAAAATGAACACGTAAAAAAATGAACTGAAACAAGATTGAAACCCTATTTTTTTTCTGTGTATCTAATGAGAAAGAAATAAAATAGGTAGCTCTTTCCATCTAAATATTAGAAGTCTAATTAGAAGGAAATAAAATAGATTATCTTATAAATGTGTCCAGCATTTTAGTTTCTTATCGTGTAGTTCTCTTTTCCGCCTACACTATTTAATTCTCCTTTTCTTCTGCTTGGCGTTCTATGACGTTGCGACGTTATTCTTAGTTTTGTAGAAGCAGCGATATCTTTAGCGCGCCAATCAGTAAAGTCAGCTTCCGAAGAAGCGACGATTCTTTCCGCGCTGCACGAGAAAACGCATTATCAACAGAGGTGTTCCACTGCACGATATTCAATTATAGATACAGCTTTAATATTTTCTTAATATTCCCTTAATATTCTCTAAAATACTTTTTACATGTATGCAAAAGGTATCCCTTTTACATGTATATTGAAGTTTTATTAATTCCGCGTCATTTTGCAAAATATAAGAATTTTTTTACCGCCTTATATTTTTCCCGCGCGCTATTATAGCGCGTATAATATTGATAGTGGAAAATAATAATGTCAAAACAAACGAATAGAAATATTTCGATTGAAACTGGGTTAGGGATAAAAAAAAAAAAATATTTTTTGCTATACAACCTCAAAGTTATGAATTCCTTGTATTTCGACCTGCGAAAGTTTTTATAGAAACGCTGCAAAAAAAAAAGAGTCAAAATGTATTGATTCAGTAATTAACTTTGATGTTCATGTAATATGTTCAAAATTCACAAGTCTCTTAAATAAACCACATTGATATAAAAGGTTAACATATGTTTAGACAATTTTCTACAATTTCAATCCATCGAGCTTGAGCTTTTAGAAGGTGTGCACTTTAATTTATTTCATTAATTCTTCTAAAACTTTAACATGGATCAATATGTCTCAACTTATCGTAAGGACTATCTTTGGCCATATGTTAAAACATACCCACTCAGAAATGGACCAACTTATGCGACCGAAGTGTCAACCCCTCGATTACTATTGCAAGGAGGCTCTTGCATATGTGGAGCCGAAGCTGGTGGTAATATTCCACCTAAGGAATACGTAGGACCAGAAGAAGGTGGTTCTTACGAATGGAGTAGATTGGGGCCCATGGGTCCACTTTTGGATCCTAAGCTCTATCCTGTAAAATTTGGACCAATACCAGAATCAGAATCGACGTCATTCGATCAGCCTAGTACTTATCTCAAAAAGGTACTAAAAAATCGCTTGAAATATCTTGAAATCTTATAAAATTCCTTGAAATTATTTAAAGTCACTTAAGATATATTATTGAATCTATTCGAAATCCCTACAAATTTCAAAAAATCAAATGAAGTCCTTTAGCCTCTTGAATATGATGGGTAATGTGCATACACTTGATGAACTACATGGGCCTAAACATCCCAATTAAGTCTCTCTAAAATTTCTGAAAGTCACTTGAAATTTCTTAAAATCCCGGGCAAAGTCAAGTAGAATTCTGTTCCTATGAGAATAAATTCATTAGCAGGAATCTAATTCTTCATTAATTTATTATTTTCAATTTTGATTATAGCTTCATGAAAAATATCCCTACCTCTACAATGTTCTGCAAAGTAACCCTCCCTCTGATATGGTTCGATGGGTCAATCTCGATCGTCTAAGAACAACATATCAAGCAGAATTCTCTAAAAGAGGTGAGATGAACTCATGTAAATGTGATTCACAATAACTCAATATTTAATTTATATAAAAGTTTTTACGTAGTATTACAGTTTATAAACAGTAATTAAAAAAAAATTTTACAATATTGCATAATTTACTAAATTTTAATAATACACTTTAAAATTATACAATCACGAGTGTAATTAAATTATGAAATCTCTTTATAAACATGAAGAGCTTAAAAGATAAAGAAGGTTTCTAAAATCTATTAAGTAAACTATTAAAACTACATATGTATATAAAATGAAAAAAATAAGTGAAAAAATTGCTAATTCAGTAGTCAAATATAAAACTATAAATTCAATTAGTCGAATTCTTATTAATTCAGATTGAGAGAGCGGGAATTAATGTAAGGGGACTCTTTTAATTAGTTAATTTCTAAAAACCCTTATCAGGTGACAATTCTTGGTTGGATGTTGAAGAACTAGAATCTTCGAGACCTCTAGCTTGTCCACAAAAAGATATTCGACCTGAACTTGATTGCCGTCCTCATATACGCGCTGCTCTTGCAAATTTGTCGAAAATAGGAAATTCCGGCACCAGTGTAGGCTTGTCCGGTGGTAAGAACACAATAGAAAGTGAGTACGATAAAAGCCACCCAGAAAAGGAAAAGAAAGCCAAAAGTTCTAAACACATTGAAGAAGATGAGATACCTGGCATCTCTCTTTCTTCTCCTACTTGGAAAAGTGAATACCAAGATGCCATTGGAGAAACAGGACAAGCTATAATGAAGGAAAAAATTCACCATTTTGGAAAAATGTCCGCAGGAAGAAGAAAGCTTCTAGCATATTGTTAATAAAATAATGGTTTAAAATACGTAATAAAATTATTATGTGCTTCATAACGTGTATAACGTGTATAGCTATTATTATCATTTACTGTCAAAGTATGAAAAAAACCTGTAAACTATCGTACCGGTGCACGAGATCTTGCTTTTTTCCTTTCAAACTTTGCTTTCTGCACTTCAACCACCTCTTCAATTGCAGTAATTTAGCACCAGGTTCATCATTTTCTGTTATTTTAACACTTAAATTTGGGAGAATCGCGTACATTATCGTGAAAGTGTTCGAAAATTTAAATTCACGGGAAAAATTATGGCGTTACCTCAGCTTCCGCTCTTAAATAAAAAGCCCCATTCAGAGCTGGGACTCTATTCTCGAGTTCGTTCGAGCAATTTTCGTATACGAATGTACTGTTTGTCTTTTTCTAATCACGTGAGTAAGAGTAAGATAGAAGCACTAATTCGTATACGAAAATTGTTCGAACGAACTCGAGAATAGAGCCCCTGGTGTAAGAAGAGAAAAAACAAAGATTTTCTCTCTCTCTTTGTGTGTATAGAGATGAATTGATCGATTGTCTTAAGAAAGTAAAAGTCGATAAAAAAATCGATATAAGAATCAATAATGTTGTGTCAGAAAAGAAATTAACCATAAATCATCAACACATTTTACATGTAAATAATGCAAGACATTTTCAGTAACATATAAAAAATAGTTCCTAATAAGCTCGAAAAATAAGAATAAATTCAAGTTATGGCAGTAAATTCAACAGTTTTACGTTTTGGTTTGGCATTTCTAAGTGCATTGTTACATTATGGATGTTACAAATTAATACTATTTTTAACTTGTATGGTTAAAGATGCAATTTTTTGCATTTTAAATCGAATATTTTCATCAGTTTCTTCAATATCATTCTTTGTGAAGTTACAATCTTCAATACAACAACCAAGTTTGAATGCAGCAACAGAAAAGGACCTGCCAATACAGCGTTTGGAATCTGTTTCTGACAGCTAAATTATTAGTACATACATACAAATCTTTGAAGAAATAAATACATCTTTAAATTTATGTGCTCCTAAGTGATGTGAATTGTGCAAAAATATTAAAAAGAAATGAACTAATATGAGGTATATAGTAAAACTGAACAATTTTTTTACTTTGACAAATTCTAAATATTTAATTTGAGACAAAATTTACTGTCAATTAAATTTATTAAGCCTAGAAAAGAAAACAGGGTTGCATTTTTTTCACCAAAACATTATTATAGATTTTTTTAGATACATACTTTCAACTACTTCAAAATTACTGGTAAAAAATGGCAAATCTTCTAGACACTTTTACCACCTTATCTCATCAAGATTTTCAATGGCCTCATCCAAAACCTTTATTATCAAAACCATCACAACCACCTATAAATACCGGAACTCGATTATATCTAAAAAGACCAAATCCAGATGACTGTGCATGTGATATTCATGCTTTCCAGAATGACATGGATAGGTAAAAAAAATTACTTAATTCTCGCACAGAATTATGTGAAACATTGTAAAACAAAATTGTAAGCAATTGTTTATTAAACATTTAAGATACAAGCAACTCTTCAATAAGGAAAGACATTTACAAGAGGAACTGATATCTACTAATCGAGAGATAACAAATCTGATGGCTAATGTATTGGAAAACAAGTGTCATTCTGAGGAGGAGACTATAAAAAGCATCTATCAAACAGACTATGAAAAAAGGGGTCAGAGTTTGTAACTTAGACCTATTTACTAATATTTTATACCGAATATTAATATTTTATTTCACCCCTATCCCCTCTATGTAAGATCTTTATCGTATTTTTAATTATGCAAATATTTTTATCGTCTGTATTTAATAATATCAGGCGCACGTCTGAGTCACTATAGAAGTTTGGTCACTGCTATTGAATCACCAACAGTGACACGTCTTACTGATGGCTACAGAGATCCAACAAGATTTAGATACACCTCATCCGAGAGGACGAATATCCAACCCGCAAAGTCAATTAATTTTCTAGCAAGTAAGTACAAGCACACTATTAATAAATAACTCCTGAGTAGGAATTGCCCCAAATTGACCCCACTGCAAGTAGGAGTGCTATTCGGGTACTATTAGGGAAAATATTTTCTTAAATTGGGGCTTGCTAGATAGCGCCAAAATTTAGGCACTAATAGGAGACTTGATCAGGTCCTAACTAGACTCGTGAAAACAGTACATAATTTAACATTTCTTTCGATTTTTGAACTACAACCTTTATAAAATTGGACTTTCAAGACTTGAAAACTTTTAAAGTCTGGCAGGTGGAGTGCTGCTTTTGAAAAAAAAAAAAAAATGTTACAGTGACTTTTTAAAAAGTTGCATACACTTAACAATACAAATTTTTAAAAATGTAACTCTTTTACTTTTTATTCGTCGTTTATACTTACTTCAGTAATTTTCAAAGTGTTCCAGTGTTTTGTACGAATAAACATGAAACACTGAAAAAGATGGTGGTCTTACAAATCATAATTCTACCTCAAAGTTATTTTAGACGTGCAGTTCAAAATATATTAATAAATAATAAATACTAGGACATTAATATGGATGCCCTCCTAGGGTCAGCTTAAATTACCCAGCTTGCACCCAAATAGATAAGCATGACGAACAAATCAGGCACTAGTTAGATTTTCTAGCTAGAGCTCTAATAATAATGGAGCAAACTAGTTAAAATCCGACTTCCCGAGTAGAAATTTTGCCATGGCCCAGACCGGGCCCAGACCGGGGAGCCCCAGATCGGGGATGAAACACACAGCCCGACCGGGTCCAGATCTGGCAGCCCGAGTTCCGATCGGGCCCCGGTCGGGCGCGGCGTTTCATCACCGATCGGGGCCCTGATATGGCAATTATACAGCTTCCTAATTTTAATAAAATTTAACAATATTTATTTTGGATCCTTCTATTAGTTCCAGAATCTTTCAGCATGTGGTCTGATCCTTTTACTGGACGTTCTGAATATATGGATACTTTCAGCAAAATTGGCTTGAGCAACATGAAAAATCGTCAACAATATTTAGAACCCCTTCCATCCTCGAGACGAAGATTCGGGGAATGGAAAATCTAACAAAAATTGAATATAATTTTTAATAATAAAAGCTACTGCTGTGAAATAATAATTCAGAAAATATTGTACAAAAATAAAAAGACCTCCACAATCAAACTCTATGTTCAATTTTTATTGAAAATATAATGCATGGATAACGAGGAACATACGAATTTTAAAACTAAATAACTAGTTCTTTTTCCTCAGTGTTCAATTTCCTAAATATTTTATTCACGTATTTTAGTCATTTTAGTGATAAAAAACCAATTTAAAAAAAGAATGAGGAAACAAAAGAATAACATCGAACAGAATGTATGAATGCGAAAACTTGTGTGTATATGTATATTATATAGTATTGCCCTGAAATTAGGTGTACAAAATATTGGAAAAAAATGACAGTGATTGTCAAGATCAGTTTTAAAATCATAATAGTTAATTAAATGCCTTAAACTTAATATAATGAAAAACTTTTGTCGAATTTTTCCATCAGAATATGGGTACGAGTATATTGCTAAAAATCAAGAACGAGTTCCTTTGTAAGAACCCATTTTTTAATAAAACTTTCCGAAATAGTTGATTAATATTCAATTCTCTATTGAAATATGAAGCAAATAAAAAAATTAACTTTTTTAAATTTAAATCCACTTTGTCATTAGATATATCCCACCTGACTGCTTAAGAAACCAAATCATAGAATGGGATGGTGATTCTAAATCAACTTCAAAATTAGACCCAAGCTATGACAATGCTGAGGAGTTAATTAAAAATCTTGCCTTAGAGAGGCTTAGAACAGTTTATCAAGTCAGCTACAAAAATCCTTGTAAGTTTGTAGTTGTAATAAAAATACATACATAATAACAGACTTTACATCGCAAAATACTACTTTATACTTATTAGGGACATGGAGGATAGATGACGATTATAAATGTCGGAAAACATCCCAAGATACAACAAAAGCAACTACAGAATCCAAGGATATGAAAGAAAAAGATTTTTCTAATCAAATTTTGGAGAATATTCGTCAATTTTATTTCAATCCGCATACGGAAAAAGTTCTAAGTCTTCCCGCTACTGCAAAAAGAAGTACTTAATTCATTTTTATAACATAAAAGTACATACAAACATTTTTTTTAAATCTCCATATATACAACTGAATATATGTATGTGTGTTCCCAATTAGCGTCCAGTCTCTTGAAGCTATTATAACCAAATTTTACAGAGTTTCATAAATTTGTTTAACAATTTTTTATTCATTATTTTACATTTCGCAGTAATCGGTTACGTGAGACCAAGATTACTTCATACCGCATTTTCCACTTATCAAGACTCTCACAGCCGCGTAGGAGGAAAAATCTTAATAAAAAATAATAAAAAAGTTAATGCAATGAAGAGAAGACAAGCTTTGAAAATGAAGGGCGAAAATATCTTAAATAAGACTACAATTTGAATACAGAACAATTTTTCCAAGAATTAAAATTTTCACGTAACATGTATGTACTTAAAAAAGAATTAATAAACTAATCTTTTAGCATAAATGAATTTCTTTGTTAGGCATATACAATTTTTAAAATCATTTTTCAGATCCCATCATTCAGTTGTTTAATGCAGTTATGGAAACTCAGAAAAATGTAACCTTCATTATTAATGAAAGTCATTAATTCTCTTGAAAAAAATTGCTTGTTTTACGAAAATTTTATCATGATTTTGGAAGTCGAAGACGAAACACGCGATTTTATAACCACATACAAGAAGGACTACCTACGAAGAAGATATAAAAAATCAGCTACAGCCAAACCTCATTTCAATTTTATACCTCCACTGAATGCTTGTAATGCCCCTTTCAAAGAATATCTAAATTCATTAAGAAAAAATGAAAAATTACCAGAGGATGAACAATCTGAAAATTTGCGAGATTATTTACGTGGGGTACGCATTATTTATAATAAACTTTAATAATTTTATTATAAACAACGGCGAGATCTTTTGGTAAATGAAACCTTTGCGAAAGTTTCGGATTGAAATTAATTCCAAACCAATTCGAAATTTTTCGATTCATTCCGGAATCTCAATCCTTTCTATAATACATATACGTGCCCCCAATTCATATTAATCCGAAATCAATCCAAACGACTTCTAATCCGTAACCAACAACAACTTGAATGAATCAATCCAAAATCTAATCTGAACACACTTTTTGATGTATTAATTTATTTGTCTACTAACAGCTGAAAACTAAATTTCCACATTTGAAAAAATTTTTACCAGCTGATACTCCAGATGAAGATTTACTTGAACAAGAACAGAAGAAAAATTTTAAAACTGTATATCAAGAAACTTATTCCAAAGACTTGGGTATCTCTCCTTTAATTAAAATTTTAATGTCATTCTGACATGTTCAAATAACTTACGTCCATGTATTACTTATCCGATTCTGACCTTACCGGCTTTCACTTTTTTAGGCACCTCACTTGAAAATAAATAGAGAAAATGCATTTTAGCCAGCATTTAGAACCAGCTCAGATAACTAAAGTACATGGTCTTAAGGCTGTTGGATCCAAGTTCTAACTTCAAAAATCTATTTACTCATTTTACTCAACAGATATTATAACTAGATATTTTATTTTTAAAGAAGTATTAAAAATATTCATTTTTTTGTTCTGTATGCGTGTTTCTATTAAAAACTTGAATAGTGCTTAGAGCAAAAATATGTCTAATTATAATATTTGATTTTAAAAAATAGTAAATCAAAATTTTAGGTTAAAAATTAGATCCAACATCCTTATATTTTCTACTGATTCACAAATTTAATTCTAACAGATGATTACGTCTCGCTGACAGCGCAGAAATGTGATCATGGCAGAAAACCTGTCTCTTTACCAAATGATTGGGTAATACCAGAAACAATACAAAGAAGATCTTTTAGAAATCCTTTTTTATTAGCTCCCCATGAACTACTACAAACAACTACATTTAAAAAAGCACTCAACAATCTAGGTCCCGATTTCCGTGAAAGGGAAATTCTTAAAGTAAGGTATGTCAAAAAGTTCAAAAGGGGTAAAAAGAGAATGTGATATTTTTACAATAAAAAAAATTTATTCATTTTAGATTTCCACAATTTGTGCCTTCAATAAGAAATATTTTTTGTTGAAATGATGAGAAATGATAAATAACATGAAAGCGGAAATCTCGCAACTCTTACTTTTTGAAAAAAGTTAAAAAAAAATTCATTTCTGTTTTACCGACCTAATGATTTTTTTTTGATTTTTCAAAAAATAAGAGGTGACAGCTATCTGTTTTCATTTTCTCTGCCATTTTCCAAAGTTTCATCTAAACAAATTTATTATTGTGAATATAAAGTTATGTAAACCCAAAATTAATAAGATTTTCTTATTGCAAGTATGACATGTTCTTTATAAGTTATCCTATAATTTAATAGCATTTTTTTCCTTCAATGTTCGTCATGTAGGGATCGCATAACTGATACATGAATGATATAGGATGAAGAAATTAAAAAAAAAAACATGAAGGGCACGTGGTAATTATTATAAGAGCAAAAATTTAGTTTCCCCAACTTTACGCTTAGAATAATAAATATTTTTTTTCTGAAACTAGGCCATTTACCTCCGTCTGTACGAAACGGAGGTAAATGGCTTAGTTTCAGCAAAAAAATATTTATTATTCTAAGCGTAAAGTTATGGTAAATAAATTGCTCTATTGTAATGTATCACATATGCCCTTAACGTAAATCTCTATTCTTTTTTTATAGAGATTAATAGATAACAAAATTATTAACACTAAAAAAATCGTTCAGTATTACAATACCGTGATAAATATAAACATAAATTTCGGATAAATAAAATGCCAATTATAGCTAGTTTATTGTAATATTTTCTCATATCTCACGTTTTTTGGCGGAGAAATTGAATTTTTTAATTTTTTTAACAATATTTTTCACGATTAAAACGAAAACTACGTACCCTATCAAAAAATGGTCAAGGAAGAATTTGTAGATCTTGTCAAGACCAATAATTATGTTTATTATCATTTTCTCTGTATCTCGCGTTATTTGGCTGAAAATTTGAATTTTCGATTTTTCAAGAAAATTCAAAAAATTGTTATGCCAGTCTTGTAGGGCGTTCAAAAAGAAACATTTTTTATCCCTTGACTTTTTTTCATATCGTGCGTTGTTTGGTTAAAAAGAAAATTTCTTGCAAAATCGATTTTCTTGATTTTCATGTAACAAACTTAGAATTTCGCAAAATAAATACGTGGATTAGATCAAAGTGAACTGTTCCGCATCTCGTAAGATGGTCATAAGTTATCGTATACTGAATAGAAACCGAGAAAAGTATAAAAATGAAAAAAAAAAAAAAAATTCTTGTATAAATCGATTTTCTTGATTTTCAAGTAATAAAATTAGAATTCCGCAAAATAAATACGTGGATTAGATCAAAGTGGACTATTCCGCATCTCGTAAGGTGGTCATAAGTTATCGTATACTGAATAGAAACTGAGAAAAGTATAAAAGTTAAAAAGAAAATTTCTTGGCTCAAAATTTGAATTTTCGATTTTTTAAGAAAATCCAAAAAGTTGTTATGCCAGTCTTGTAGGGTGTTCAAAAAGCAACATTTTTCATCTCTTGACTTTTTTTCATATCATGCATTATTTGACTTTAAATTTTAATTTTCACTGGTTTTTTTGAATTTTCAAAATGTTATAAGTGACAATGATTTTTATATCGAAAAAAGTCATAAGGATAAATTGTTTGTCTTTTCGAGTACTACAGAGTAGTACAGACTCATTCTTAGAAACATGTTTTTTGGGTTCAGGGGGTATCAAAACGTGGACATTTGACAAAAACGGGAGGGGGGGAGGGGGTCAAATTTTACACAAATCTAATACATTCCCTGATGAGAATGTAAAAATTGTAGTTATTTCTATATTTTTCAGAACTGGAAACTCGGAATACCAAGCAGTTATAGGAGCAACAGGAGATCGTATAATAAAGGAGAAAATGTTTGGGGAGCCTTTACTCTTAGAACCGCTACAAATTAAGGATCCGCAAGTTGAATCAGAACCTTCGTCGGACTTACTTCACCTTAAAGATTACTTTATCTCGAACGTATTTTAAAACGAGAATTCCTTCTGCAATCGAGTGGTAAATAAAAAATGTAAATTATATCGCACAGTATTTTTTAGATTTTTTATCAGTTATTCGATGCCGGCATTTTTTTCCTGTAATACCATTTCTACATTTATTGAGATGTATATCGAGTTGAGAATTTACATTTGTAAAAAAAATTATTTTGAAATTTTTAAAATTAGATTTGTGTAAAATTTGACCCCCCCCCCGTTTTTGTCAAATGTTTTTGTTTTACTATTAAGGGCATGTGATAATTACCATAAGGAGAAATATAATTTCTCCAACTTTAGACTCGCAATAATAAATATTTTTGCTAAATCTAGGCCATTTACCTCCGTTTTGTACAGACGGAGCCGGAGGTAAATGGCCTCGTTTTAGCAAAAAATATTTATTATTGTGAGCGTAAAATTGAGGAAACTAAATTGCTCTTCTGGTAAAGTATCACATGACCTTAAGGCGATGTATTAGTTATCCGGTTCCTACCTTTCATTTTTCAGACATCTTACTAATGGACATAGGTACGCAGAACCAGATAAAAGTACCTTAGCATATTTCCTTTAATTTTTTAAATTTTCAACTCGATAGCTTAATAGGTATAGAAATGGTATTGCAGGGGCAAAAATACCGGTAAAGTAGAGATTGGATAACTGATACATGACCTTGACCAAATCAAGAGAAAAATTCTTTATAATTTAAACTGAAATTTATTTTTTCGGACAACTGTCAATATCTAATAGATCGTGAATTGATAGCGTACAAAAACAATCTTTCATAGCACAGTCACTGATTAATTTCAGAGATGTGCAAAAGAAAACGCCCTCATGTCATCTTGAATTCATTTTACACATCCCTACTAATTATACACATGCGTTCAGACTTCAATTCATAAAAGTAACTTAAATTTAATGTCTAAAAATTAATTTACATTTCATTTATCCACTATGTGTTCAAACAAACTTCTATAATGATTAAATATATTTTTTGAACTTTTTCTTTATAATTATCTATGTACAAGGATACTGCATCAAATACACGAAAAAAATTTGAATGAAACTTAAAATTTGGTTACCTCATCAAGATAAAAAAAAAAATTCGGCTACATTACTTTTAATTTACTTTTAAATAATTTAAATATATTTTCCTTGTATGTATTTGATTTCACGTTCACCAACAGTATTTTCGATGCTTAATACACAGTCTTCACTTTAAACAAACGAGGATAAAGATGATTTTTCACATCGAAGCAGGATGTTTATATTTTATCCCAAATTTATAATTAAAGATATTAATTAATATTAATCTTAGTTTCTTTAGTGATATTCAATTTTATACAAAACATTCATACTTCGCTTTCACTCTCAGCTTTATACAAACAGCGTTCACTAATTTTTCACTTCAATTAGTGCAGTAATGAGTATATTTTATGACTTGAATGAAAATAAAGAAAAGCTCACACAAGTAACAGTTCAAGCAAAACTATATCAAAGTGCTCGTACTTGAATTCAAGTTGTACCTACAGAATTCATCATTTAGCAATGGTCTGATATAGAGTGACTTAAATTTGGAAGTGTAAAATTATATATTAAATTTAAACTAATAGTAATACCCAGGGCGTAGTTCACAATAAATTATAATTCAGCCTCTAATTTCAAACCAAGAGAACTGAATTTGTTTCACACTGTCTTGTAAAGTTTGTCAACATTCTCGAGTTTTTTTTTTTTTATATATAACAACATAATATAAAATTGAATAATCAATTTTACATCATATTCTTAAAAATGCTGTAGCTTCGAATTCCGTAACTGAATAAAATCTACTTCTAAATCCAAATGAACTGGAAATGTAACAATAGAAAAATATGGAAAAGAGAAGCGCTTTCTAAAAGAAATATCGAAAGAATTTTCGATGACTCATACAGGCAATCACGTTTGCCGAGTCGCTTGAAAACGTAAGTGTTGCCAAAAAAAATATTTCTGACAAACAAGAATCAGCATTTCATGTAAATTCTTCTAAATTATCACTCACATCTCAAATTCATTTTATTCCGAAATACGCTGTTATCATGTCTTCATCAACGATTATGTTTGGCAAGGACTGCGACGTTGCATTCTGAAACAAAATGAAGATCAAGACGAATTAACATAGGAATTAATATATACGTCTAGGGAGGATAACAATTAAAACTACATTGCTCGAGATATTAAGAGATTTCAAGTGACTAAGGAATTTCAAAAAATTTTAAAAGTATTTGAAGGGATTTAATAGAGATTTATAGTGATTTTAAGTAATTTCAAGGTAGCTAAGAGATTTTTTCATTGATTTTAGGGATTTGTAATAGAGTTGAAAAGGGTTATCAAAAATTTTTTTCAGAGATTCTATAAGATTTCAAAACCTTTTTCATCGATTATAAGAATTTGAAAGATTTGAATGAAATCCAAGGGATTTAGTTTACAAATTTTAGATTAAATTAGCAGTCATCCAGATTGTTCTTGAGGAGAACAAAACCTTTTTAATAAGTGTTTAATTAAAACTTACTTTCGTTTCTTCACCTGACCAGAATGGAAACGACCACCCTCGCCACGGATTCTGTTCATTGCGTGCCGATGTCTCGATTCATGAAGGTATTTCTAAGAAAACCATAAAAGACAAAACATTAAAATCAATTTGACAAAAATTAATTAAGTAAGTATAACATATAATTATCTTACAGGGCGTTCCTTAGGTATCTTCCCCTCGGCTTCTAGTTTTGCCCGTGCTTGTCTGCGTTTTAAAATACGTCGATACTGTTTGGCATTGACATAAAGTGGCTCCTCTTCAAGAAATTCCGCGTTAGGTAACGCTACTCTTTGAAATTGAGGTTGCCCGCTGTTTCCAGGTACCATCTTTAAAATTAAAATATAAGTATGAATACCACGATCATTAATACTTTCTAAAATGGTTTATAAGAATGTACATCACTGTGCAGAATTGCAAATCATGCTTGTTAATAAGAAAACGTACTGCTCAAGTTATTTACAAACTCAAGCAATACGAAGATTTGCGAGGCCTAGCATGCAAAGGCATCACTGTTGCTCTATGGCCACTACAAGTCAGTATAATATATACACAGACTATGCGTGTGCAAGAGACTTTTCTGACAGTAATCACCATGACTATATTTCCTGCCTGTGTCGTTGCTGTTGGACTGGACATCGGTTGCACTGGATTCGATGTAGCTGCCGAAGCTGTTGCCTGTGTCGTGGAGCCTCCAATTTGCATCAGATTCCCGTTGATGTTTATTACTAGAAAATTCACAGTCCACAATGAAATATAAATTTTTTCCCAATAATTTTATGATAAATCCTGTCATAAAAAAGAGGTTGTGATAATATCGAAAATAGATTCTCGCAATTTCGAATTTTTATTCGCTGCCTGCACTTTAGAATTGAGATCAGATGTGCCAACTGTTTTTAAGGAATTTGAAGGGAATTTCAAAAGCATTCAAAAGAGTTTCAAGATTTTCAAGTAATTTAAAAATATTTTTAAGTATTTCAAGGTATGTATTTTGAATGAGTTATTTTAAGGAATTTAAAGCGATTTCAAGGGATTTGAAATGGTATTAAGCAATTTTAAAGGATTTTAAAAGAATTCTAAAGAATTTAAGGATTTTCAAGAGATTTCTCAAAATTTTAAAGATATAAAGACATCTAAAAGGATTTCAAAATATTTTAAGTGATTTTAAGGAATTGAAAAGGATTTCAAGATGTTTCACAAAATTTAAACACATATGTCACGATTTCCTAAAGGATTTTAGGAGATTTTGAATGATTTTAAGGAATTTTAAAGAAATTTCAAAAAAAGGATAAGAAGGTAATATAAACGTTGAAAATCTTTACCAGTCGGCTGTTGTGCTTGTTGAACTTGTCCTTCTAGCTGAACTGGCTGATAAATATAAGTCTGTCCATCTGGAGTTTGAATAATTTGCGGCGTTTGTGGTTGCTGTATAACAATTTGTTGTCCTGCCCCTGCCAAACTCGAGACGGGAACGACTTGAATTTGCCCATTCGGAGCTGCTACTTGAATAGCTTGTGGGAGCATCATCGCCTGACCTCCCTGGCCCATTTGTACGACTTGAACTGTGCCACCTGCACCTCCAACCATGACGGCCTGACCCTCTCCAAGCTGGTCCATCATGAGCTTCTGTAGGGAAAAAAGTAAAATGAAATTGAGTTTTAGTAAAAACTTTTACTCGACAAATATTATGATTACATATTTTTTCGCTTTGCTTGGGTTTCTATTTTTAAGGGTGTTAGTTCCAGATCCTAATCTCAAAATTCGATTTACTCACTTTATTCAATAAATATTATAATTAAATATTTTTTCGCCGTGTAGTCGTACTCATTTTTTAAACAGAATTAAAAAAATCGAAAAAATTGGAAGCTTTAATACTTTTCATTTAAAACGAAACTATTGAATTTTAAAATTAGATTTCTAATTCTTCGTTTTCGGCAAAAAGTATTATGTTTAAATATTTTTTCGGTCTATATACAAACTTTTATTTAAAAAACAAGTCGTGCTACAGAGCGAAAAAAATATCCAATTATAATATTCGTTAAGTAAAGCGAGGAAATGGAATTTTGAAGTTAAAACTTGGACCTCATAAAACCTCAAAAAATATTTTTCTTTATTTCTGTTCACTTAACAGTTATTCGATCCCTATCTTATCGGCATTTTTTCGCTGCAATGCCATTTCTACATTTATTGAGATATCAATTTGAAAATTTCTAAAATTAAATATAATATACTAATGTACAGTGCCCTGCATAAATGCCTTCCCCTGTGAAGTTGGGTGATTATAAGTTTTTCAATTCGGAATCAAATTATCACCTAACTTCACAGGGGAAGGCATTTATGCAGGGCACTGTACGTTTATCTGGTACTAAATTTTTAATAAAACAAAAAAAAATGTTAAGTAATAATTTTTTTTTATAAATGTAAATATTTAGAACCAGATACCTTAAGGGCATGTATTATTTTACCATAAGAGCAAATTTAGTTTCTTCAACTTTACGTTCGCAAAAAAAATATTTATTATTGCAAGCGTAAAGTTGGGGAAACTAAATTTCTCCTATGGTAGAGTATCACATGCCCTTAATGCTTTTACATTAACTTTGGGAAAGCTTGTCTTAGTAAAAATTACAAAAAAAAAAATTAAAATTTTTAAATTTCGCGCGGAAATCCATACCTCCAATTAAAAAGTGCGCCATATTTAAATTAAGGGGATGTGGTAATTACCATAAGAGCAAATTTATTTTCCGCAACTTTACGCTCGCAATAATAAATATTTTTTGCTAAAACTAGGCCATTTACCTCCGTTTCGTTCAGGCGGAGGTAAATGGCCTAGTTTAAGCAAAAAATATTGATTATTGCAAGCGTAAAGTTGCAGAAAATAAATTGTTCTTATGGTAAAGTATCACATGCCCTTAAGAATGAAGTAAACTATGATAGAAAACACTTTTTCCTAAAATATTATTTAGAATAAATATAAATTAAATTCACTGTAGAGTAAGTGTATTTACAATTATATGTATTATATTATTACATATTTGTTCAAACCAAATTCAAACTAAGTGCTTTAAACTCTCGTCAATGATCCAAAAATACTTTATTTACCGACTTTAACTTTACATAGTTGAAGAATGCGATTTTACCGGCCGATGAAATTTGATAGAATTTAAAGATTTAAAAAATATAATTTGACATAACCTTATTTTCATGGTTTAATTAGCAACAGTTAACACTACATGTGACCTGATGTGACCTTAAATTGAGCGAGATCTAGAATCCGTTAGGCAAGCGAATGATCACATGATAATAAAAAAATAATTGAATAATTCCACACTGAAATAATGAATACCTAAGACAAGTGACAAGTGGAGTAGAAAAGACATAATTTTGGCATTGAGAGAAATGTTCAACCGATAAAATTTTTAAATTCACATGCACTTAGAAAAGGGCAGCAAAGAAAAATGTAGCCATAACTTATGACTGATATCTGATAAGCAATAATCACAATCATCAGCTAGCCAGACATCACCTTGTGAGCGACTTTCGCTCTCGCAACAACGTTTCGAATTTCTCGGCCGACGTCGATGCTTGCAATCGACGAAGACCCGAGGACACAATTTCATCCAGATAAAGCGAAAGCCTTGAAGATGACCTGCAGGAGGTGATAAACTATGGAAAAATTGGCGCGTGATCCTAGAGTGAGCGGGAACACGATGCCATAAGGTTGGCGTGGATAGCGTCGTGCCTCTCGGCAGTGAAATAATATTCGTCGTCACAAACATGGCCGAAAGTGCCTTTTACGTGGTCGCAAGAACGAAGCCGCAGTATTCACGCAATATTTTGACAAGAAACGAAAATGAAATGTGATCCGAAACAAAGTTGCACGCGTACCCCGGATGGGTTTGATAATTTGTGGACTTACATTGGATATTTTCGTAGGCACTTTCCCAATGATTGGTCGGCAAATTGAGGACCAATGGTCGGCGATAGAGAGTTCTCGGCTTTTGTGTATTGGTGCTACTGAAGAGGGGAACTGCCAGTCCGATGCTCCAGTGCCATGCCACTGCCAGTCAGACGCTCCAGTTGCTCCACTCAAGCCCCCCCTCTCGGCAATCAACAAACTACACATACTCACTACTGGCGGTTTATCCGTAAATGTATAATGCTATACCATTGAGAAAAGAATCTTATAAAATATTTGAAAATATTATGTAGGATGAGTTTGGAATTTGAACACCGAAGGCCATTTTTTTATTACAACAGAAACAACTCAAGAATCTAAAGAGACAAAACATCAGGTAAGTAAAAATCAAATGAAAATTTCAATTTTACTTTAATTTTTTTACAAGTATTTGTAATACACATAACATGCTTAAAAATATAGAAATACTGGTACTGATACTACATGTTTGGGTTTAGAAAATAGTCATATAAATTAGGCATTGGAATTGTTTATATAGAATGTAAGGAAAATTTATCGTAATTTTATCTCATTTGAACCAGGAAACAAATATCGATTGGATATGTTTGAATCGGATTTAAACTCTGTTGAATCGGCACTCTTATTCACTACATTAAATAGAATTATAATTTTGTATAACAATGGTTATTACTATTGGATCAACGAAAATTTCTTATTGTGGGAACGCAATTTTGTTAAATATCAGATTTAAACATCACTCGAAAATATTTTGCTTTAAATCTAAAATTGGGGAAGGACTATTGGGACTATTCAATTCTTACAAAAACCTTAATATTTACATTCTATAGTTTAATTTACAAGTATATGAAATACATACATAGTGAGTAATATATACGCATTTGTAAGAAAAAATTTCTTTACGAAAAAGTACTTTGCTTAGAACACTAATTTACTTATCAGTAAAAGCAGTCAACATTTACAATTATCCTCATATCCTAGACACAAGAATTTTTTTCAGAACTTTTACATTAACTTTGACCTTAACGTACAGTTTTTGTTACACTTATTTAGATTAGAGAGTGTATTTAGAAACCCAACTGTCAAGTCTTAATAGACGTCCTTCCGGTAACTTAGGCATGTAACTTATAAAATTTGAAAAGCGCTATCTTTAGACAATTTCGGTAAATCACGAGAGAAACGGAACAACCAAATCTTCTTTGTGCTCAACTTTTATGTCTTCTAATGCACACACAGACTTATCAAGCAGATTTGTAATCTGTAAATAAAGTAGAACAAATTAATCTCTTTAAAAAATTTACTACTATCTAATTAAAACATCGTATGTAACACATAGGGTGATCGTATGAAAGGAAATTATTAACTAGCAAAAATTTACCGGGCGTTGCCCGGGATTTTAAAAGTATTTTAAGACATTTCATGAAGACTTTAAAGGATTTTAGGAGATTTTAAGTGATTTTAAGAGTTCTTAAGGGCATGTGATACTTTACCATAAGAGCAATTTATTTTCCGCAACATTACGCTTGCAATAATAAATATTTTTTGCTAAAACTAGGCCATTT
>JAUESH010000020.1:1071562-1092871 GCA_032275165.1 Synergus magnus
TATATATATATATCAAAGAAAATTGAACTTCCGTGATCCTCGGTGCTTGTTTTTAATTCGCTTTTCGCAGAATGAACGCTATCTCTCAGCAAAGATCAAAATGTTGTTCACGGGCTGACAAAAAACTACCGTAACTACTGCGCTTTTTCTACTGATCGAGTTTAGTGAAGAGAAGCGAGTTTCTGGGTAGACATAGATGATTTAATTTAATTTTAATTTGCAGAGAAATAATGAGTTTTTTTAATGCATTTAACTTTTGCTTTTAAGGAAAATCAAATATAAAATGCTATATAAAAATCGTCAAGTGTTCGCAACCATACATCCCTTAATAATATTTTTAATCCTACCAAAATATCGTGAAATTATATAACGTTTTCGTAAAATCCTTTGAAATTCCTTAAAATGTCATGAAATCTCAGCGGGCACAAAATTTAAAAACGTTTTTAGGACATAAAGTTTAAAAGACGTTTTTAGAATATCTAAAAAAACGTCCCTCGAAATCTCGTACAATCCCTTAATATTCTCTAAAATTCAAATTAATTTTCGTAAAATCCCTTGCAATTCCTTAAAAATACTCTAAAATCTCTTAAAATTTTGTTAAATCTTTTAAAATACCAATAAGTATCTTCAAATACATAGGAATTGAATGAAATTCCTTAAAATGCCGTGATATCTCAATAAATTTTGAAAAATCCCTTTAAATTCCTCCTCAAAATAACTTAAAATCCCATGAAATCTCGTTAAAACCCTTAAAATTTCTGAAAATTTAAATTTAAATTAATTGAAAAAATGTTTATTTGAAGCGCCTAAAATTGTTGAACTTGAAATTGGAATCATGTATTGTGTTGTATCTCTTTTGTATTTGAATATTATTAATTGTCCTTTCAGTGTTTCACGCGCGCTATAGCGCGCGTATAATATTTCTGTTAATAAATATTTTTATAAAAACTTTTCACTTTATTGAAAATGGAAATCAATTTTAGGAGGGAGGCATGGAAGTGACAGTGCAGTTGGTTCTTCAGCAACTCTCTCGGGTGATCAGCCGCCAAGTTCTCCACCTTCCTGGGCTTCTTCTCCACCTGCTAGTCCTGACAGTGCAGTAACTGCTGTCTCATATATACCTGATCAGCAGGCTGTTTTGCAGAGGGTTTCTTTCACTACTTCCAGCGAAGTTCGACAGATCACGAGGTCGGCCAACCAGGAAGCATCCAGAGCTACTCTCTCTGCACCGTACACTCCCAGCATCACGAGCATCGGCGGTGCAGTTATGAGGTTAGCCTACTATATGAATAATTAATATTATTAATATTAATAATGCGCAGCAAAAATTAAACTTTTATTTTAACAAGAACTGGTGTAACGACATGTTCTGAAACCAAATTAAATGAAGATTGCGGTTCATATTGAACGATACAAAAAATTAAACCCTATTCAAGCGAATATTGAACGCGCAATTCAAGTGCATAGTGAGCGACACTCGAATTATTTATTTCATAAATAAATATAATACTCAAGTTCATATGTTGCAATTTTTTTTATTTAATTATAACTAATAACAATTGATTCAATTTTGTAATTACAGAAATAACGATAAAATATGGGTAATTAGAGCGGTTCAGTTTTTTTTTTTTTTTTTTTTTTTTTTTTCAATATTAAATGATATTCTCTTCAATGAAAATATTAAGTTTTAAAAACTCAGGTATTATTCATATCTATGTGATAAATACTTAGTTTGATGAAAGCAACTAAAAAATACTTAATAATTTATTATGTAAAGCTTTTATTATAATTATACATGTAAAAAAATGAACTGAAACAAGATTGAAAGCAGCCTATCTTTGTCTGCGTGAAATCCCGAAAAAATTCATTCTTCTTTTTCTTAAGATCAAAGACCGCCGACATTGAGAGGATGCTGCATATCACGAGACCGGAAGTCACTGGTAGCGTAAGAGAAAGTGTGAACAGTACGACCACTTCAGAAAGCAAGAAATACACAAAAAGGCGTTACACGGACTCTAGACATCAAACGCGACACATACCTGATTCGGATACTTTGGTGAGCAAAACATCATCGACAACGATGCCCTCTTCGCCGATGTCCTCGGTGACAAACTCCCAAAGTGCAAGAAGCGGTCCCGCCGCTCCCGTATGGAAACGACGAGAACTGATATCTAGCGCTCCTAAAAATCGAGAAGGCTATTTCTGATAAGATAGCTTTTTCAAGATCTCAGCAATCTACTCAATGAAAACTCGCATTCGAAAATTCTACAGTTTTAGACTCGTATCGATGATTATTCTTAGGAATATTCGTTGCACGTGTAAACATTTTTTCTTAATGATTAACGAATTTGACAAATTTTGGATAATATTTATCTTTCACTGTGACTGAAATTTCTAAATTCTTTCTTGCAATGTGGAACTTGCAATAAAGATAGAGAGATAAGATTGCAATTTTTTTAAATATGACACATTATATAGGAATACCGAAATGTTCTCCTATATTTGTGTTAAAAATTGTAATATCAATATAAAAAATGTACATAAAATCGGTTCATATAATTTATCATTCTCTAAAATTACAAAATTGTTAACAATTTATCGATCATAATTTTATGTATTCTATTGAAAAAAAGATGAATACTGCCAGAAAATTTTTTGCATTGATTCAGAAAGAAATACCGGAAGTACTAGGAAAATTTATTAAGAGCTATTTCATCTGATAATATCATTGAAATGTATGAATGAGGTTGCAAATTGAGGATAGTTCCTAAAAGCTAGGACACTTCATTACATCTTGTATATGAAGAAAAGCCTTCGTGCAAAATATGACAAACTATTACATCGTTAAGTTTTTAATCTGTAAACATAAATAAACAATTTTTGTATAAGCTTTTACATCTTTTCTTTATCCGATTTCCATTTTTTCAAGAATTCCAGGTAATGTATCTACATATATACAATATAAAACTGAATATCTATGTGTGCGTTCCGAATAGGCATTCACACCTTTGAACACATTGGAACAGGGTGGGAAGGTGAGATCACTCGAGGTAGTGGGGGTAATATTTATGTGACGATTTTATTTATAAAATCATTTAAAATGCCTTTAAATCTGTTGAAAATCTTCAAATTCTTTTGAATTCCTTTGAAATCTCTTAAAATTCCAGGCAACGCCGTGTATATTTCTGCTAGTTATAAATAAACTTACACTTGATTTGTTTGAAATAAGTTTATTACGTTGGAAATAAACTTCAAAATTTTCAAACTGGTTTACAAACAACACTTGCATACAAAAAAAAACCATCCTATTACATTTTAAAACTATAATCTTTATGTACAATAAAAATCGCACAGGCACTTCGTATCGATAAATTCATTACATATTCTGTACACATTCCTCATATACAGTATTGTGAGTAACAATATTACAAATTGTAAAAATACATTCTTTCATATAGTTCAATTTTATATTTTCTAACCACATGAAATTCATAAAAATTTATTGACTACGCCTAAATCCGAAAATTATTGTATATTTCAACATTTCTCAACTCGCATTTAATGGACACTATTCTACGGAATAATGGACGGAAAAATGTGTAGAATCGTTTCTTATTAATAGTTTCGAAAATAAAGTAAAATTGGTTCCAAGTTATTTAAATCAAATGAAATCAATTTTAAGTGAAATATGTAAATAACTTAAAAAAAAAAAAAAATTCGTTACTACTTTTAAGAGTTACTGAACAATCAATAGTGCAGAAATAAAGAGACAACAAATTGATATTTAAACCTGATACAGACATTGAATAAAAATTCATATATTTATAGATTTAATATTTATTATTAATGCTTGTGCCTTTATCACTATAATATATATTTGTCTCAGATCACAGTAATTTAAAACTCAAACGTGGATAAAAATTACTAAAAATTTCTCGCTAAACGAAAAAGTAATTTATTTCAATAAAGGTTTTGTTTAGTTTTGTGAATTATCTAAAAAACCTGAAACAGACTAACATCGTCAATTCGTATATTTCCCAATGACAAGAAAATAAAATAATAATAAAATATCGATATACAATAGTAATAATAATATTAATAAAAATAATAATTTCTCTCCGTAAAATAAATTTATTGAGACCAGCTCTCATATTTACCATAAATTATGAAAATATTTTGAAGAAAAAAAAAAGAAATATAAAAGCCTAGGATGGCATTTTGACATCGTTGCACGACATTCAAAGATTTATTACAATTGACCCATTTAATTGTGAAAATTATGTGGTTGTGATAAAATTTAGAAGTAAAAATTGAAAATAATAAAATCTTAAAACTTTATTTAACTCATTCAACACACATATGTATAACAGAATTCGTTTGACTAATACACGATTTTTAACTTTAATGTACGCTATTCAAAGTATTTTTTGACACTCTATGCGCAAAACTCGGTTTTGCATACGCTGAGTCAAAAAAGCGTATGCTAAATCAAGCTTTGCACACGTAGTGTCAAAAAATACGATGTGATAAACTCATAAGTATATGATATTTAGGACGGAAATATTTGTCTTATTATTTTAAAAATACCTATTTTCTTTTTAAATACCATTAAACCCAATTTCCATCTTTTAAAATTTTTTTTTCTTTTATGTAATATTTTTACAAAGAAGAATTTTTCTTCATCTTAAAGTTGCTAGTCGACTAGAGACTTCGTTCTAAACGAAGTTTTATTTTCCTTTTAATAGTTTCAACTAATCAACAGTAACTATACACAGGAAAAATAAAGTGTTATTTTATGACCTGTTAAAATAATCTGCAAGTCCCATGAGTATTTTTTTTACCCGAATGACTCGGGTAAAAATTGGGTAGAATTAGTATAAGATTTAAACGCCTTATTTTTCCTTTCTATTTTTATTAATATCTCGAAGTATATGTATATATTTATGCGTTTTTCAAACTTTCTTTTGGAAAATCGTGCAACGATCTTCTTATAATGAAAACTACTAATCATATTCCACACCTATTGTAATATTTGACTCGAGAAAAGATATTTCGTTCTTTTCTTGCCGAAAAGTCGGTATAAATCGCGTTTTGCCATCCCAGTAAAAGTTCTGATCCATGCTAAGTGATTCACAGTCGGTACGAGCAAATATCGGTCAGCTTTTATCCTATGTCGATAAGCAGATTACTTACCCGTAGTCGGCAATGCAGATCATCGGTAAAGTAGGATTTTACCATGTTTCGAGCTTCGGTCAGTACGGATAAAATCTACATTACCAACCAAGACTCAATCGTGGTAGAAACCTACTTTACAGACAATATGCGTTACCGATCATGAGACTGAATATACCGATTGGTTTAGAAGGTAAATCTCACACATACCGTCCAAGACTCAAGCCATGATTGATACCTACCTAGTCGACAATATATATTACCGGCTGAGGGTAACTAATCTGCTTATGTGGTAACATTACCGACAATCTGTCGTACCGACTGCGAGTGACTTAGCACGTATTGGAACGTTTACTCGGACGATACAAAATGAGTCATACCAGCTTTTCTCTACTACTTGTATACTGTCGCATTTTATATTTATATATTATTAAAAACAATTGCTGTAAAATATAAATATCTCTCTTGCCGTTATAAGGCTAGCTGCCTGCGTAAGGCTGGACGGATACATTTCTCGCTAATACATAGTAAGTATTTTCCTTTTGAGTTATTCCATTTCATTGAAAGTTATAATTTTTATTTTTATTATCATTAACATTGAATAAAAATCCCTACACAGTATTAAGAAAAAATTTGCAATATTGCACATAAAAAATTATTTTCTTTCCGGAATCACAACTTCTCTTAAAATAGAATATACCCACTACACTCTCCTCTTTCTCTATTTTTAATAGGATAGAGTATATTTAACAATATAAAACAGAAATCTGAAAATGTGAAATTGCGTATTTTTCTCTTCTGTTTGTAATTCATCATTTTTTACATTGAATTTGTCAATGGAAGTCTTCTTTTAATCTGAAACGATAGCCAATTATTTTTTTGATACGCCGTGTGCAAAGCTCGGTTTTGCGCATGCAAGCGTATGCTAAATTAAGCTTTGCACACGTCGTGTCAAAAAATACGGTTCGACATATGTGCGAAAATGTGATTTCAGCCTTGTGTGACTTTTTCACACAAGGCTAAAATCACATTCCCGCACTACTACCAAAATATACTATTAGACGACTAATTTACAAACTGTAAAAACAGAGATCAGAAAAATTGATAATTTCACATTTCAGAAATACAATAATAATTATCCTGCAACTTTCATAATTGCATTTTTGTGCGCGTCATCCCTTATGGATTTTTAAATGTTCAATGGTTGCGTTATGACTTGCTCGGATACAAGAAAATGTGTGGATTAATTCTAGTTTTGAACTAATTAAAATGTTTTAAATATTATATTAAGTATAACATGTGTCATAAATTTTTTTCTTTTGCTTCCTCATAGAGGAAGCTTTCTGTGGTGACAAAATCTAGTGTCCAAAAAAAGATTTTTTTCACTATATTTCAAGGGAAATATATCTAATATGATTTTTCGTCTATAAGATCTCAAATAATCAAAATTCAGAGCTGATGTAAAAGGGAGAAAGATTCCTTGCGTCGAGAAGAATCGATTGACCTATAAGATTAATTCATTTCATTAAAAAATAAAAAGTTATGGTTAATTGTAATTTTTAAAAATTAATTTGTCGACTATAAATTCTCAAATAATCAAAATTTAAAGCTGATGTAAGGAAAATGAAGATTCCTTGTGTCAAGACGAATTGATTAACCTATATGATTAATGCATTTCATTGAAAAATAAGAAAGCTATGGTTAATTGTTATTTTCAAAAATTCATATTTCAACATAACATATTTCAACTTCACAGCTAGTTTAAATATTTCTTTCTTATTAAAGCTGAAATCCAACAAAACCAAATGTCTTGTCGTAACGCAACCATCTACACTCAACAGTCATGTATGTTTTTGGCATACTAAGCATCACTGTATGACCATTGTCAGACCAAGGAAAAAATTTAGACGAGCGCGCCTTCCCACGTTTCATTGACCTCTTCCTAATCATACAAAAAAATGACTCAGTCACTTTTCTTATAACCTACGAAATTAAAGACGATATCACTATTACATACGCAAAAAAAGTAATTGCAAATAACTCAAGAAGTCATTATATTGCAATACTAATTACAAATTACAAGGTACCTTTGTTCTTATTTATGTTACACTGCATAATTCTGCTCTCAAAGTTATCTCTTGATTTTATATAGGAATTTAAAAAATATCTATAAAGGTAAATTTGAGAGCAAGGACAACGTCTAAGTACACTATTTGATTGATAAAAATAATTTTCTTCTCTGAAATGACCTCATTTTCTAACTTTGAATTTTTCCAGCATAAAAATATTTAATTTAGAAAAAGAAAAAAAGTGTATGGTTTATGTGAACTTAGATCCATCCCTTTTATTTCCATAACAAAAAGATATCGTTCAGTATATGTTGGACTAACTATAGATTGAACATAATAATAGAATTTCTTCTTTGGTCTGAAAAAGGCCTGCGTTCGGCATTCGTGCTACGGAAAAATATCGACTCAGGGTATCTATCGATTTGTACGTGCCTGATTTTGCTGCTTTAATTTTCCAACAGAAGGCTTATAATTCAAACTTCTGTAGAGTGGGTTTGAATTCGCACTTTTTTCTGCGAGCCGTTTCTCGATAGAGTCGGGCTATGCGCTGAAAATCCTGGATTATGGATTCCTAAAGGCTTAGGTTTTTTTAAAGAACTCCTCAAAGGTGAGGCTGTACTGGCAGCACTACCAGAAGTTGCCACGGAGGCCATCGAACCATTGCCGGCAACACCTGAGTACGGCTTTCCACTTGCGTCAGTCATAGATATTGCACCACCTGAAAATATATAAATCAACATTTTCCTCTCAGACCTAAAGTTGATTCCGCAAATGAACCTAAACACGTACGCGTACGCAAGCAAGAACGCTCGCAAGTTGAATAACGCGCACCAAAACGCTAATGTGCCTCTATCTCCTTCTTTCAACTGCAGAAAGAAAGAGACATAGGTGCATTTGCGTTATTTTTTGATATCTCTTTTGAACACTTTTGAAAATATCTTGCAATTCCTAAAATCAAATAAAATCTCTTAGCATTCCTTGAAATTTTTTTAAATCCTTTAAAGTCTTTTTCCCCTTGAAGTTCCTTAAAATCACTATAAATCTCTTAAAATCCTTTAATAATTCTTAAAATCTTGATTTCAAGAATTAATTTCAAGGATTTTCAAGAAATTTCACGTACACATGAAATTTCTTGAAAATCCGTCAATTCTTTTGATCTCTTAAAAACCCCTTGAAATTCCTTAAAATCAAATATAATCCCTTGAAATTTCATAAAATCACTTAAAATCTCCTAAAATTCCCTAAAGTTACCTGAAATCTCTTAAAATCCCGAGCAATGCCGTAATGTAACGTTATTCAGCTTTATCAACTTTGTATAAAGTTTCAAGAAAACGCTTTGATGTATATGGTTGCACTTTTTCAGGCATTGTGTGTAAAGTACACGACACACGACAGTGTAGGTGAAAGTGCAGAGAGAAGCGAGAGGAAATGAAGAAGTATGTATAGAAGTGAGAGATGATGAGGATGTGACTATACATGCGAGTATACCTACTCTACTCTACTAAATACCCGTGCATGCGACAGCTTTTGTTAAGTGCTAGCAACACCGCGTTTCGGATGCCGAGTAAATTTACTGGGACACCGCAATTTACTGTTCTCAAGTAGCGCACATTGCTTAGTAAGAGGACACAAGGTAAATTGTATCCCCTACAATACCTACCATTAATGTTTACTTATTTTTTTTTTTTTTTCTGAATTCATGGAAAAACCTTCTCTTGGTAAAAAGAAAATTAGATTGCCATTAGTTTATATTTGTTCGGAAAATCAATTCTCAAACTTCTTAGGAAAAAATGCAGAATCTTGACTTAGGCATTTCAAATGTCTTAGTATCGTTTAAAAATTTTGATATCCATTGTGAATCATTAAAATCACTAAATTTCTTGAAATTTTTTAAAATAGCTTAAAACATCTTGAAATCTCTTGAAAATCTTTAGACTCTTTTGAAATCTTTTAAATTCCATAAAATCAAATAAAATACCTTAAAATCCTTTGAAACTCTTTAAAATCGTTTAAAATCTTTTTAAATCTCTATAACAAGCTCTTGACATTTCTTAAAATCACTTAAAATATCTTGAAATTTCATTAAAATTCTTAAACCCTTTCGAATTTTTTTAAATCCATTGAAATTCTTCAATCTTAAAATCTCGGCCAACGCCGGGTAAATTTCTGCTAGTTTACTATATATGTTTGTGAAAAACCTTACCATTTGTCGGATGAGGGTGCTCCCGATACCCAGGGTTGTTTATGGTAGTTCCTCGTGGATCTGATTGGATATTCCTTAATCTGGTGGGATCGCCACCTCTTCGAGCGTAAATACCCTCATAAACAGAGGAAACCAGAATGCTAAAGTTTAAGGCAATAGCAGCCAACTGAAAGAAAAGCAAACTTAAAATGAACTCGGTAGATGTTACTCGTTTACACGTTTTCTTCGCCTTTATATTGTTCGCCTCCTTCTCTCATTTTCTTTTTAACTCTTTTACAATCCTTAAACTTTTTTTTGGCATATTTACATATATTATATAAGATCTTCCTGAATCTTCAAGTAAACGGGAAATATGTAATATTATGGATAAAAATATTTTAGTTTTTTGCGATACTATTAATTTTCTATCTCGCTTCCCATCAATTTTTTTTTGCTATCACCCACACTGTCGGCTGCTTGTGACAAGAGGGTAGAATTTAATTATGGAAAACAAAGAACGGGTTTCATGGTATTGTTCGTCTGAAATAATTAATCCCCCATCCATTCTGAAAACAACCATTTCCAACTTGAAAAGGAGATGCTAATTACAAAGCATCGTAATAATGAATTCAACAACCTCGGATTATTTTCTTATAAGTATGCGATATTTATAACGAAATATTCAAAATAAGACGAAAATAATTCATGGGATAATTCTTAAAGGCTATTGGAAAGACAAAAAATCATATTTTCTACTTCCATACCATCGTTATGGTATATCCGTGGCGAAAGTTTCGAATTGAAAAAATTCTATCCTTTTGAATCCACTTCATTCTGGAAATTGTATCCGAACCAAACATCCAAGGTCAAACCAAGATTTCTATCCGACTGAATCCAAACCAATTTGATTTTATAATAAAAATTTCTATCCGATTTTATCCGATCTAATACGAAGTTAGTCCACTTTTAAGACAACGATGCCAATCGAACTAAATCCGACCTAATCCGAGCTATAACCGTTTTTATTCGTATTGAAATTCGTTGGTATCCATTCGAATTGCTGGGGACACGAATTGAAAAGGATTGAAAGGTGAGCTTCGGATTAGTTCTGATTGAATTTGGAGTTGATTTACGGATTAAAAAGAATTAAAAACATTCTTCGAATTAGATCAGAATAAAACTGTTTGGTTCAAATACAAATTCCAAAATGAATTTTAATCCGAAATTTTCGCGAGGAGTATTCTTATGTTAAATAGCAAGTAATACTTGGGAACACAAGTATTACAAGACTAGCATTCTCAAAAGATTTCCATGGTGAATTAGTCATGAGAGATAGAGTTCTCCTAAGCCTTTGGAAAGATATGATTTTTAAGTGTGACTAGTTAGCTATTTTTACGGATCTACTACGTTCACGTTAAGACAAAATGTTTTCAAGACATTTGATTCATTACAACATTTCATTCAATCATTCCTTAATTAATAATCATAACGAATTGAACTTTATTTAATAAAAAAAATGCAATGTTTCAATCATTCCACGAGTATGAAATGAAAGTGCAATTCGTCGTAAATTCTAGAGATATTGGCGTAGCTCTCATAGATAATCAATTTTAAAACTGCTTTGTATGAAAAATGGGAGAAATAAAGGACTGCGAACTAATTACGAAACAGTTTCATCTTTTAATAACAAATATAATAGCACTCTATATTTATGTAACGCTGATACGTTCTTTAAAGTGCCAAGGAAAAAAGCGTTCTACGCATGGCAAATAAGAAAATTAATTACATGACCATGCTCACAAAAATGACATTGACACCAAGACCACGTTTTGTTTACATTGACAAACACGAGGAGGGAAATGGGTTACACAATATATGTACTGTACTTATCCTTGCGTTCGTGATTGTAACAGACATAAAAGATAAATAAAATTCAGTTTTCAGATAAAAATTAAATAAACAACATCTGATAAATTATAAATGTTCCTTTAATTAAATTTGTGTGTATCTATATCTGCACGAATTTTCATTAATCTATTTAAATGTGAATGACTTAGTTCAAGATATTTTAATTAAAATACTAATTTCAGTAGCAAAATTCGATAACAATTTACATGGCGATTATTATTATTATTATACCTTGCCCCTTTTCCTTTTGTGACCTCTATCCAGTTCGATTTCATCCTTCGCCTGCCTAAGAGCACTTTTTTTATTTTTCTTTATGTCCATATTAAAGCCATCATTTTTTTCTTTAAAATTTGTAATATATTCTTCTACCTTTTACACATCAGTCATGCAAAACTTAAGATTGTAATAAAATGAATCTATTGAATGATTGATCAATCGATGAACTATAGATTCGCTGCTGCTGTGATAATGATAAGAAGAAGCGATCGAAATAACTGACGCACAATTGGTTGAGATATTGATCGCGACACAGGTAAGATTCGAAATTGAAGATGCAGAAGAGGAAAAAAAAGAACAGAATAAAAAGACCAAAGTATATGGTTGGCCGACTGCGACTGAAATCGAAGCGCGAACTGTTCAGAAGCCAATGTCGTCTCATTGTTTTTAAAGTGGGGCCACCGTGCGCTCTTACGCATACAAACTAAACATTCTCGAAGCTTACTGGAACACCTGCGAGCCCGCACCTGTACGCGGGTTAGCTGGATAAGTCTTAAAGCCTTATTACACAATTTTAAAACGAAGAATAATGCTTTTTACCAACGAAACGCACGGTAATGTGATATTTATCAAGGTAAATTACAAAAATCAAGTGTTCAAAGTCAACTCAACTGAATGTAAAATGAATAACAGCTGCTATTTTCAAAAATGTTTGTTTAATGTTTGAAAATACGGTCACACAAAAAAAAGGTCAAAAATTTAAAGAACCTTAATGAATTTGAAGAGATTTCATGATATTTCAAGAGGTTTTACAGAATTTCAAGGGATTTCAAAATATGTAAAACAATTTTAGGATATTTAGAAGATTAAGATTAAGAGTTAGATTTTTAAGATTATTAGGATATTTAAGAAATTTAAGATATTTTTAAGAGATTTACAGAAGATTTAAAGGATTTTAAACAATTTCATGGAATTTTAAGCAGTTTTATTTTATTTTAAGGAATTTCAAGGAAATTTCAAGAGAGTTTAAGGATTTTCAAGAGATATTTTGTGCCTTTTTACATTCTCATAATCAAATAAGAAGGTATTGATTTTGTGTAAAAAATGACTTTCGCTTATTTCATAAAATTTCGACGCTTCAAGACCTTCTGAGTGCGAAAAAATGATTTTCTTTACACATACATGCAAAACCCTCGTTCGAAAAATGATCTCCACGGTTACCAAAACATTTTGGTAACCGCTGGCCATCTAGCGTCGAAAACGGTATTATGTTTTGGCCACCGGTTGCCATCTAGCGTCGTAAACGATCACTATTTCGATGTCTATCGGTCATTTTCGATGTCTGAAAACGGTGAGAAACTTGGGTTTTGTATGTATTTGTAAAAAAAATAGTATATTTCGATACAAGATGCCAAACGAGCGTTTTGGTCACTACGAGTATGAAGGCGCCGCGTGAACCCGAGGCGAGGCGTAGTGAGCCGAAGCCGAGCCGAAGCCGAACCTCGGGTTCACGCGGACCCTTCAAACAAGCAGTGACCAAATCGCCCGTTTGGCGTCTCATATCGAACAATAAATAATTGGAATTATATAGTTTTTAAAATTTAATTCTTTATCTTTATCATGCAGGATCTATTGGCAGTAATATAGACTACAAATTCTAGTAGGCTAGTATCATCCAAATTTAGAAATGGATCAGGTATAAAATAAATCTGGTGCTGTTCGCTGTTTAAAACTTAAATATGCTTGCGATAGCTGAATTATTTTTTCATCGGACCCAAATTTTCAGGATAAACTACTTGTAGCATACAAAAACTTTTAGGCCCCTTGGATTTTTGAAATTCAAAAAAAAATTTTTTTCGGCCCACCTTACTGTTCAACTGATCCATAAAGTAGAAGGTGTAATGATGTATGAATTTTGCCAGATTTTTCCTGTCACTTTAACAAATAAAAAAACCCCTTGGGTCTCACAGACGACAGACCCCTGTTGATAGCGACAAGGTACCAAAAAAAACGATGAAAGCGTAACGGTTAACTTATTGTTAAATTCTTCAATGCCAACTAAGCTTATTAAAATGATGTGACTATCGTAAGTGATAATTACAAAGCAGGGAGGTATAAATGTCGCCAGGATTTTCTAGGCGCTGCTAATCGTTATGAGTTATGAGTCAGACTTATACTGTAACAATTATGATCTTGACCTAAAAGTCTAAACATAACTTCACTTGATTGAATCTCCAGCAGTATGGTTATTTTATGGCATTAATTTTAATGGGAATATGCAACAATATTAGTCCACGAAGCTTAAAATTATTTTTAAAACATTTCTAAGGAAGCCTTAATTTTTGCATACTCATCAGAGAAGGTTCGTGTAAAATTTGACCCCCCCCCCTCCCGTTTTTGTCAAATGTCCACGTTTTGTGACCCCCTGAATTGGCCTATGGTATACTCTTGAATTTTCTTGAAAAATCGGAAATTCAAATTTTGGACCAAATAACGCGAGATATAGAGAGAATGATAAGAGACATAATTATTGGTCTTAAAAAGATCTACAAATTTTCCCTTGCCCATTTTTTTTTTGCTAAAAAAAATCTTACCTGCATGTAAAATCCTTCTCCCCTATCAACCACGAAATTATTAGCTCTATCGTCGGTTTGCAGTGCAAACAAACTGGCTGCAACGATGGCGAGAGATGCTGGAACAGAGAAAGACCAGAAATTAATTGTATGGAGAAGAATCCTCTCATAGAATTTGCTGAGGCGGAAGTACAAAACGAATATAAAACCATAAAATGAAGAGTAAAAACAAGGATAAAATTCTTACAAAGCATATTCACGGTTATATGTACATTAAAAAATACATAGTTTGTAATACAGAAAAAGTTATATTTTTAGAATTGAAATATCAATTAACACACTCTTTCTATAGGAAAATAAGTTATAAAAAATAGACGTCTAACACGAAACTAACGCTTTTTGTAGGTCATATTGAAAGGGCTCATTTTACAGTAATTTGAGCTAGATCGTTGACATTTGATTCCCCCTGCTGATCGCATGGTAAGTAGGCTAGTTAGTCCGTACACCGCACCGCCCATAAGTAGTAACTCTATCATATCCGGTGGTTTTATCTGGCGACACTGTGTATAGAGCATACTCCGCGATGGTACTCTATTTTAATAGTGTTCTTTATTTTGCAGAGGTATTCATAAAAATGCGAAAAATGTGAAAAACACACCTCTCTAACCTTTGCTCTTTTGCGTTGTTTTCCCCAGTGTTACGAGAAATAAGCTGTGTCAAGTATGAATCATCATGTTGTTGTACATGTCATACTTTTTCATTTTTTATATTAGCATCATCCACTTCCTATACTGAGCTACAGTAGACGTAAAAGTAAAACAGTAAAAGACACCCCTCTCCTTTCCACCCACCGCCTACTGGGCTCCGTTACTGTAAGAGACCACCCCTCCCCCTTTTTTTCTCACACATCACCTACTGGGCTTTTATACAATAAAATACGCCCCTCCCTTTTCCACTCACCGCCTACTGGACTTCCATACAGTAATAACCTCCCCCCTTTTTTTGCGACCTACCGCCTACTGAGCTCCCTTACAGTAAGAGGTACTATAAGATGCATGTATGCCTTCCCCCGTGAATTTGGGTAATAACTTGATTCCGTATTGAAAAATGTGTAAACACCCAACTTCACAAGGGAAGGCATACATGCATTTTACTGTACCACCGCATCCTTTCCACCCACCGCCTTCTGGGCTTCCTTACAGTGCTTACAGTAAGAGACGGATGGAATTAAAGTATTCATACATACTTGCTAAAGTTGCAAGAGCTACTTTTCCTATGACAGCTACGCTATACGTAACAACCATTCGTTTTGCTGATGAAGCCATGGCTAACTGAAGAAGTGCTAGACCAGTTATAATTGCTAAGAGAATTGAAGCTCCAACTGCGGCGAGACCAGCTACCCAGACAGCCACTGAAATTATAAAAATTAATTTTCGTAAGAGTAGCTCTTGAGAATAAATTTTCAGTAAAAAGAAGGGTGACAATATCATTTTTAGGACTTAGGCCGATGATTAAGTGAAATTATTTCTTGGAAGAAGAACCTTTGAATATATTTGAAGAAACGGGTTTATTAAATTAATATGTACCCATTTTCGTTGTATACCCCTCACAACTTTAATACTGAATCTCATTTAGCGAATACAGAAAATTATACATTCTAAGCGCGATGAGAATCTAAATGCGAATCTGGCTCAGTATACTTCGAAACTCTAATAAGCTTACCGTTTCAAAGAACTTTCTTCGAGCATATAATAGTCGTAGAAATAGAAGCAAATATAGGGAATTAAAGTAAATTTAATTAAAACTATTTTCGCATATTTTCTAGGTGTAAGTTGGTGAAACTAAATTGCTCTTGTGGCAAAGTATCACATGCCCTTAAAAACCCCTAAAATATTGTTAAATCTTTTTAAAAAACTATTAACTATTTTCAAATACTTAGAAATTCCATAAAATTTCTTGTAATGACGTGAAATCCCTTAATACCTCTAAATGTCAACAAAATTTTGATAAATTCCTTTATATTTCTGAAAATTTGTCAAAATTCGATGGAATAAAATGTACCCGTGCAGAAATCGCCAAGTTTCTTCCCGGTTCCAGACTTGGGCCGCCAGGCTGGGGGCCGCTGGCCTGGGTCTAGCTTGAATTTTGCAATGGCTCGAGCTTGGGTTCAGCTAGTGTCAAAGTACTTAAAATTGATGACAGACAGGGCCGGCGGATCATTGGTTGTCTATCTTTCTTGCTCATTAAGAGTCGTAAATGTAAACAAATGAGAGCAAGCGAGACACGCATATGGAGAAAATCGTCAATTGTTTTCCCCACATGCGTGTCTCGCTTGCTCTCATTTGTTTACATTTACGGCTCTTAATGAGCAAGAAAGATAGACAATCAATGATCCGTCTGGACCCTGTTTGGGCCATGACCATATTTTTGCACGGGTACTTGCCTTAATATTGAAAAAATGTTTACTTGAAGGGCCCAAAAATGTTGAATTTTAAATTGAAATCATGTAATATTGTATCTTTTTTGTATTTAAATATTATTAATTGTCCATGGAATGTTTCTCGCGCGCTGTAGTGCGCGTAAAATATTGCTACTAAAAAATAAGAAGTTGACGAGATTTCAAAACTAATGACTCGTAAATAATAATGATTCTTGGCACGTTCTTATAAAATAATTTGTCCAAAAAGACAATAATCGTTATGAGGTATAAGTTCTGAACTCTAAGAATAGTTTTGAAAGTTAGAATGAAACTTATTAAGCGTCGTCGACCTCGAACTTTATTTAAGAAAAATAATCTTTCCGTGACTTTTGCTGGAGATGAAATTAATTAAAGTTTAATAAGTGTATTAAAGTATGAATCTTGTAATTATTTATTCATCAAATATTCTTTAGAAAGAAACAACTTACACACTGGTTGAAATCTAGATATGCCCTGGCCGCATTTTTCTCTGCCATAAAGTAAGTACTTGCATTGTCTCCATGGCCCGAAGTAGCCTTTCTCAGATCCACTGCCAGCTGAAAAATATAAACAAATAATTTTTATTAAAAATCTATTATGTAGTAATTATTATTTTACGTTTACGTTTTTAATAACATTAAAATTCTGAGTTTAATACAATCCGACGATGTATTTTTATTTGGTGACCAGGAATTCTTTCTATAAGGGGATCTGAATCAATTGCAAGGTACTGCAGATTGAAAAAGGATGGATTCCATGAAAAACTTTTTTCGTTACGCTATCCATGCTTGACTGGAACAATTGAACACTCCCTTTATTTCGAGAACGTGAAAATTTCGGAAACGATGGTCTCGGTAATTAGTTCGGTGAATTGAACCTTTCTGCGACAAGGTTGCCTAATTTCTGGTGAAGGGTCGACATGGTCGAGTAGAACTAATATAAAAACAAACAACAGAGCTGTTCTCTAATGAAGAGCACGTCCACGAATTACTCTAAGCTCTTACGTGGGAGTATTAAATTTCATTAGGGGAGAAAGTAATGAAGCTCAATCGATCTTCAAGTGAACTTAACACCATTGAAGAAACAAAGATTAAGCAGTATATGGAGTCCGACATTATTTATTTTAAGAATAAGCAGAGAGGATACAGAAAAACATAATTAATCTGAATCGAGGGTGACAATTAACTCGATCGATCGAGTATACTCTCTCAATCTAAATTAGTAAGAATTTGACTACTGAATTAGTCATTTTTACACTTTCTACTAAATCAAATAGATAAGTCACCTGCATATTACCAGAGTGAATTAGTAAGAACAACTTAATTACTAATCTATTTAATAGTTCACTGAGAAAACTGTTTGGTTGTACCAACCAAAATTTAGTTGGCTCAACAAAAGAGTTTGGTTGCTATACAGCCAACAAAACGTTTTGTTGAGCCAACCAAATTTTGTTGTTGAGTCTTTTGGTTTGTACAACCAAAGAATTTTGTTGGGACAATAAAATTGTTTTTTTGGCCTAACACAATCTCTAACAGCATGATCGAACGCAACTTATCCCTAACAACTAAACCCCATGGCTAACCTAGCACATGGAATATTTTGTAAAAATCCCAGTAAAGTATCACATAAGCCAGAGCCGGCAGACACGCATGCGTGGCGCGTATTTTGTCAGGACAATTAAATTAAGAGCTGTCGGTGGCTCAGATGGTAAGACGCGAGGTTTCCGATTTCGGGCCTCGGGTTCGATCCCTGAGCCGGTACCAATGGAAAAATTTTCTATGTACTTACTTCGGTAACCGAAGCTCTGGTGGTTCGGAACCCACCTTAAACTGTAGGTCCCCACAGGAGAGGTTAGTGAACCAATGCTAACGGCCCCATGTCGAGGGGCACGTGGCTTGGGGATACCGGCCGATTCTGAGATATTTACGGCTACGTAACTTACAAAAATTACCAGATCATGGCTGTATGTGCAAAGCTTTAGAAGCAGGCACGTGCCAATGTAAAAATTAAGAAGAAGAAGAAGAAGAAGAAGAAGACAATTAAATTATTTGGTTGGCTCAAAAAAAAACGGTTTACCAAAAAAATGTTGTTGAACCAACAAAACATTTTTGTTACGCTAATAATTTTCTTTTGTAAAAGCAACCAAATTTTGGTAAAGCCAACAAAATCTACCCAAAAAAACTATTTTGTTGTGGTGCCTTTATTTTTTTTCTCAGTGATTTGCTTACCAATTGAATTGTTCACAATGAATTGTTCTTCGAACATCAATAATGTTAAAACTTTTGTATAAATAATTACGTTATTTTTGTTATATTATATAGCTTTTATAGTTTATTTAACAGATTTTAAACGATTTTCGAAAGTTTAAGGCTGTTGGAGCATTTTCAAAAACATAAAAATTGCTGTAGATCACTCTAATCCGCCATTTTTTCGAGCATTCTGAAAATATCATTTTGAGGCCACAAAAATACATGGTTTGAAGTGCCGTTTAGTAGGGAAGGCTTTCTCGATATGAGGAATGGTGCTATGAAGCCGTTTTTATAAAAAACTAATTTGTTTGGCTAAAATTGAAAAGTTTAAATACACGGGTGAGAGAAGGGTAGTACAGCCTTAACTAAATAATTTTTATAGTACATATTTATTATTTCCTTTAGTATAATAATGTTACTAATTCATTTTGTAGCGAGTTACCAATTCATTTAGTAAGAAACTGCTATTAATTAGTAAGGCTTAACTAATTCAGATTGTGAAAGTAGGCCTACTTTGGTCTTCAAGATTCTTTATAGGATGCTTTAGTGACTTCAAAATTCCTCGGACAACTTGAGTTATTTCAAAACTGTTACTGTTCTGCTATATAAATGAAGTTCATAATCAGTAGATATATGTAAACGACATGCAAACGACATGTAAGAGAGTAAAAGCTCGCAGTTGCACGACATGTTGGAATTACATATTGTGCACAGAGGGTCGTAAACTCATTTTAGAGCTAAGCGATTAGATTAGACCCCTGCGTATGAAACCCTTTGTCTCAACTCATTTTCGCTAGGATTTAATGCCTGCCGTTCGTTAAACTAGGTAATATTACTCGATTATTCTAGGAAAACGAGGGAGAGATCAAATTAGAGGGAGTCGCTGTTATTACTATAACTCAAATTTATGAATACTTTAAACACTTGAGCATTTTAATTAATTTTTTATAATCAAAACTTTTTCTATAGGTAGAAATGATTGCCTAATTATCAGAGTAATTTTAAACATTCAATTTTTTCGACAGTCGGGATCCAGAACTTCATGTCACGTCATTCAAGATTATGAGATTTTACTCCGTACCTTCGATATTTTCTTTTATTTTAGAACTCCCACGCTTGTCCTAGCTCGAACATAAAGGTATTATCTATTAACACTATTAGTTTCAAGTATGCTCCGGCTGTAATTGTAGGAAAACTCAAATACAAGCGCACGGATTGTCAACTGATTCCCCCCTCGATACTGATAACTATGGGTGTATGGTTCTATTAATTTTTTAGTATATTTTCCTGCAATATAAATGATTTTAAACAAGAGTTTGTAAAATTTCAAGATTTTTTAAAATACTTCAAAGAATTTTGGAAGATTCCACTATTTTTGCAGTAAGGCCCTTTGAGTGGCCTTTGTAAACGCGCCTTTTGTTATTTCTGTAAACTTCCAGTATTTTATGTACATATGTAGCACACTCAATAAAGATTTATTATCATTACTATTATTATTATTATTATTATTATTATTATTATTATTTAGTTTGATCTCTTGTGGAGGAGTTGTATCTATACATATATGAGAATTATCGACTCAGAGAACCTTTCGCTATACAAATGTCGGTCGTCGAACCGAACCTGATTGGAATCGATCGGAATAGTTTTTGTAATTCGAATTGACCGCAGTTCGATTAATGTACCGTAAAGTGAGAGAACCATCTGCGAGAATTAAATGCATGACAAGACATGGCCATTCGCAGTAGTTCCTCACTGTGCAGCTCTGTAACTCCAATGCTAAGATTCGACAGCTCTGACTTGTTCCTGAAATGAAATTCCAGCCAAGTTCGCTATGCGCGAGGATGGCTGACCTGAAGAACACGCAAATAAAGTACATACATTACTTTTACATTTCCGTATATTTAACTTCAATCCTTTGGAGTTTAGTTTTTAAAATTCGCTTGGACATTTGGCCACAGGAGAGGAAAACTGCAGAAAATCATCATGAACACAGCCGGTTCCTGACAGTCCTTCCTGTGCAGACATTTTTATGAGGTTCTGGTGGGTTTTTGGCCAATTTTCCCTAGTTTTAGTGAGGTCTTGATTTGGAAAGCTGAATTAATTATTTTTTAAAAATATAATCAAAAAATGTATAATAAGTTTCGTGAAAAGTTGTTTAAAGTTCATGGAAATACAATCCGTGTTTGTAAAAAATATATTAGTTGAGTTTTTAATGCGAATAAATATAACCATCTTTTAAATTTTTATAAATAATTAAGTGTGGAAAATATTGGAAATTCTCTATTTTTACCCGATGTATGGTTTTGACATGAAAAACTCTTTAATGCCCTATTTCGTTGTCAAGAATATCTCAGTTTTATTGCATTATTTTAAGGTGGGAATACCAATGTAAGATTGGTATTTACACTGAAAAAAATGTTTAGCTGTATCACAAAGAATTTTAGCTGTCTCAGCTAAAAGGTATCGCTGGATTTCGTAA
>JAUESH010000020.1:1115410-1127660 GCA_032275165.1 Synergus magnus
GTGTTAAGGGTGTTGAATCGGGATCACGTAAATTTACCGAAATTTAACATTCCCGAAATTGAAAATCATCGAAATTTAAAATTCCCGAAATTGAAATAAGTTATCGAAATTTTAAATTCCCGAAATTATAAAATTCCCGACATTTAAAATTCCCGAAGTTAAATATTTCCGAAATTGAAATTTCCCGACACTAAAAATTCCCGAAATTTTTGTTTAAAATTTATTTGTCAAATCTTTTGTTCAAAATGTTTAAGAGAGAGGATCTTTTCTTTTTTTAAAAGACATTTTTAAGAGAAATTCTGAACAAAAGTTTTGAAAATAAAGTTTTAAACAAAAATTTCGGAAATTTTTAATGTAGGAAAATTTCAATTTCGGTAATTTTAAATTTCGGTATTCTTATTTTCTTTCCGGAATTTTCTATTTCGGAAATTTTTATTATTTATTTTTCGGGAGTTTTCAACTTCGGAAATTTTAAATTTCGATGACTTTCAATTTCGGCAATTTTAAATTTCGTTAAATTTACGTGATCCCGTTGAATCCAAGTTACAACTTCAACATTCGATCTCTTTATTTTACTTATCAAATTTGAGGGGCTGAGAGTAAAAACGGACTAAAAAATGCTGGGAGCAAAAATGGATTAAGACTAGGGGCAAAAACGGATTTAAAAAAAGAAAAAAACAAGGATTAGATATATTGTATATTTTAATAAAACTGATAGAGGATGTATTAGAATATAATACATTGTTCTATTATATAAATTTATATTAAAATATACGACATAATCTTCGATTTTCTCATTTTTAGCTCTTTTTTCATTCTGTAGTGTTATTCATTTTTTAAATATAATTAATCGTACAAAGCAAAAAAAAAAAAGTACTTTTTACATATGTATATAAAAGAAAATTATTGAATTGTGAGATTAGAAGTTTAATCTTAGATTCTTGAAACATTTTGAGAATCAGTAAAAATTATATTTTTCCTTCTTGTATTTAATATTAAATCATTATTAACAGCTGAACGAAATCCTACAAAACGGAGTGGCAGATGCATCTTGGGAAGGAATATCTCGAGTAATCGGAAAGTTAGTGATAGATTGCGTAACGCCAGAAGATGAAGGATTTATTCACTGCGCCGGTGTGGCTGGGGGAAAAATTGAAGTAGCCAGTACTATCTTAACAGTGGAAGGTAAAGAAAAAAATACATCAACAACTCTAAACTGATTGGATCTAATTTGAATATATTCAAATTTGCAGTGCTGCCAATTCCAATTTGCAATTGGCAGCACATTTAAAATTCATGCCCACTTTTGAAACTTTGTCTTTTAAGCCTTACATTCTCTGACCAAAAAATTCTCTGAAACCTAAATAAAATACACTTTCTGATTTTTATTTTTGTTATCAATATGAATAATCAATTTTCCAGATTTCATTGACTACAATCGATTTCTGATTTATTTTTTTTTCTATAGGTCAAGAAGGTACATGCAGTGAATCCAATAAACCAACAATTACTCTATACGCGAGTATCATGTTCTCCAATCTGGAATCTACGGTTGTCATTCCTTGCAAAGCCAGTGGTAATCCTAGACCTGAGACTTATTGGCTCGACATGTTGGATAAACGCATTACTTCGGCTTTGGATTCCCGATACAGTGTTCTGGAAAATGGAGATCTAGTGATAGATCATATCAAATGGGAAGACATGGGTAGATACATCTGCGTTGCAAAGTCCGGAGAAAATGAAGTTTCAACAGAAACTTTCTTGTACCCTCTAAAGGTATATTAAACTTCTAATATGTAATTTCTGTTTGCAACGTTTATAAACGAAAAGGTCTAATTTGTTATCAATCATGACTGTTTCTTTTGAAATTATTGCCTGATTAATGATTTTATTATCATTTTGAACATTTATAAACGAAAATATAAACTTTTGGTAAATTATTTTTATTTTTACTTGTAGATGATGGAATTTACTTTTGTATTTTCGTTTATAAACGTTGTAAACGGCAGTTACATAACTTCTACAACAATAACAGAATATTAAACAAGTGAAAATAAAAAAAAAAGATATTTTTAAATTTGTTCTACAATTTGTTACAGCCCAGTAATGACAAAGAACGCTAAGCTGACAAGATATTCTTATTGACGTGAACAAAAGATTCACCAAGAGTACTTCAAGTCATATTTTGTTCCTAATTACAATTTTATGAATGTGTGTGTCTTCGTAGCTATAACTCGAGTTGGATTCACCAAACAAACTTTAAAGCAGCAGCGTCTATCATATCTTCAGAATTACAAAAAAAGCTTATAAGTTTTACGACAATCTCTTTTTGTTTATTTTGCATCTATAAAGTTTTTTTGGTATCCAGAGCAGGCTCCTGATAATATTCGCCAGCGCCTAATAAGATGTGTCATCTCTTCTAGTCACTAATTATTAAGCATCCGCATTCTTCATTAAGTTCTTGTAACTTTTCGCTTAAGAAAATCTCAACATTCCGCTTGAAGCACGAGGTGCTTTTTTTTGTGAGTTTGAAAATTATTATAATAATATATAATTATAAATTGTTCGCTGTCGTGGGAGATCTGTAATGCAAATCTCTGCTGTGCAAGAGTATAATCTTGCAAGTGACATTTACCATAGATGTTATTTTCCCGTACACGTATGTCCGCATATAGTCTCTATGGCAAATGTCACTTACTAAATTATACTTTTGGACAGCTTGTTCTTAGGCTGAGAAGGAGAAAGAATGAAAGAGAGCGAGAGAGACGCTGGAAGAGTTGGTTTTCGATGAAACGATGTGTGTGAATTGTTCAGCCTGCATGAGACGATTTTTTTATTTATAAAACTAAAAGGTTGATTGTACGTACAAATAAGAATCTAATAGATATTCCTAAGTGTGCCTGTGTGAACTTAAAAAACAAAAACGTATCGGATTTTACCGATGATTGATTAAATATTTAAGCTACTTAAAACATTTGCCAACAATGTCTTAAAAATAATTATAAAAACTAGATGACATCGCCCAGTAGCCGGGCTCGTACCGAATGGTTCGAAATTGTGATGTTCTCAAAAAAGTTGAGCTTTCTTGAATCCAAAAACTAGTTTTTCTGGATTCGAATGATCCGCGATTGTCTGAAAGAATAATGTATGTTGGGAATAAACAAGCCCAAAATATCAATGTGAAGTCATTTTAATAAACATCTAAGCAGATTAATCATTATTACCCCACTACCTATTATTATCCTTTCTAACGACCATAGAAGATCTCAACAATAAAGTAGGCGAGTGGAGTAATCTTACAATACATATTATCTTCTTTATTTTATATTTTACCTCTTAACTGTAGAGATAATTTTTCATCGCAAACTGCGAAAATAAATAATCTTTTCTACGTATTTCAATCGCGAAATAAAACGTCTATGCATACATGATAGAGAACGATCCTTTAAATACAAAAAAGCACACTTCACCATGCTTTCATCACATCTTTTTAAATCTCCAATAAGTTTCTAATGTTAAGGAGAGAGACTCGTGAAGTTTCAACTTATAACAAGATTCGGAATAGACCATTTTTGTGTAAATCCAAATTGATTAAAATAGTTCTTATTTTAAATCTTTAATCTTTACTATATCTTCTAGTTAAAAGAACACAAGCATCTCCACTTAAAAATGTGATGTTGCATGAACTGAGTATAAATCGCAGTACAACGACCTAAACATACAATCTTCTCTTTCCTGGAGTGAAATATCGCACGATAAACTTTTCGTTAAATCATAAAATCAATATAAGAAAAAGAAAAGGTTATTAAAAAGGAACTACTTTTAACAAAAAATAAAATAAAATAAATCCTCAGAAGAGTTTTAGAGACACTATATACATCATTCTTATCACGTTCATTTCGTAATGCAATCTCGCCTCGCTCGTATTTCAGTTCAACCTCACGAAGTTATTCCGTTTGTTAATAATAAGTTAAACAAAGTTTCGGTTAGCATTGAGTTCACTCGAGTTTAGCTGCTTTGGTTTCCTTGCTCTCTTAGTAAAGGTTACGTCATGCAGAACCTGACGATCGTGTTTCGACTTCACTAAATATGTACAAATTTAATCTCCCTACTAAGTTTTAATATAAAAGTCTGATTCGATGATTGTAAAATTTCAAAAATAAAACAAAAATTGAAGATTCCAAGTTAAAAAATAAATTATTGGGTTGGCTAGAAAGTCTTTATTGTTTTCATAGTTCTATTTCGCAATGCTTTCCAAAATTACAATGAACACTAATTTATGATATCATGATATATCATAGATGTGTTCATTGTAATTTTGTAAAAAATATTGCGAAATAAAACAATGAAAACGATAAGGACTTTCCAGCCAATTTAATTAAATTAATTTAATCTTTTATAACAAATCGAGCTAAATCGAATTTGTGAATTTGATCGACGTCCTTTATTACACGCTATTTTCATATACTACTACATTTCGATATATAAGTAGGAGTTATCACTCAATGATTAAAGAATTACACTTGCGAGGGATCGTCGCTGAACAGTCTGAATAATACTTTATCGAAGTTACGAATGAGATCAATGCTAGTCAAAGACGTCAGTCGCGAGTGTAGAATTTTAATTCCTCTTAATTTTACAAGACAATAATTTTACGATATTCTATATGATTCGAATTTCTCCACACTTATTTCTACAATAGTTGCTTCAAGTTATTAAGCATTTCACAATTTATCGACAATGAGAACAACGGAAAAAGTAGTGTTGGGCTCGACCTTCAAATTGTTTGACGATAGTTTAATTATTTACACGTAATACCTCAATATAAAAATTCTCGTGATCAGATTATACTTTTGAAAATAGATATCCAAACAGTCAGTGTTAAAAATAATTCTTAAGAGTAGTGAGTGCGAGCTTTTTCTTACACCATCTGACGATCCACTATAAACTTGAAAACCAAAGGACACGGATGCAATTAAATTGAAGACAAAATCAGTCGAGAGCTGATTGATAAAGAAAATCTGAGAAAAAAATCGTGGGAATTGAAGTTGATTATTTAAAATGGCATAAAATAAAAAAGCATTTTTTTTTCCTAAAAAAGAAGCGACCCTGCAACAATAAATTGCATTTCACGAAAATAATGAAACTACATATATGAAACGGCGCGAGGAAGCGAAAGATTTATAATTAAATTACATTATACGGGGCTAAGCGTACGCTAAAAATATACAATCGACGTGTTTCACTTTGTATACATATATTTATATAAAGAATGCTATGTATTAATATCATACAATTATTCATTTCTCCAACGAGCGATAAAATGTAAATAAAGAACGCGATAATTTTTCGATCGGGAAAAATAAACTAAAAGTTACATCGATAGTGTCATCGAATCAGTTCAGCTCAATTATTACTTAAAATCAGGAAAGTCAAATGATAAAAATCCGCGCTTCTTGTATAGAGGAGTTCTTGTACTTATATGTCAAAGAATTTGTACAAATTATGCATTACTCTTATTAAGCTTGCGAGATTACTACCGCTTTCCGATCATGCTTTTTTCGTCGGCTTCAGCTTCCTTTGCGTTTCCGATTCTTCCTCGATGCCGTAAAGGTGAGCTCGGTGTTTCATTTCAGTGGCAACCGACTTTTGTAAGAAAAAAAACAGGCAGCGAACAAAGAAAAGAACATAAAGAAATTAGTCAACAAAATAATAAGTGGCACGCAATATAAACGAAATCTCGTTCGTGAATAAAAATCTTAATCTTAAACCACACTCACCAAACGCAAACGTACTCTTTTCGGGAGATCCTCGTGCAGACTGTAGATTTCATTTCGCTTCAGTAAAAGTTGCGAGCTGTCTTCAAAGACGACCTGTAAATTGGGACATTTAAATACATTTTTTTAATTAATTAAGAATAATAATAAAGTAACTGGTTATAAAACTTACGTTGTACATAATGCGGTGGTTAGTGCCTTCGAAAATTCCGTTATATACGTTATTGTCTGGCCACTTAACTATCACTTGAGCTCCAATCGCAGGTACAGTTCGAGGATCATGGTTCTGCAAATTAATTATAAATTATATAAATTATTCTGGAAAATGAAATGCTTAAAAATTTAAGATTCTACTAAACATATGATACATACAGTGATATCATGTGGATAAAGATCTTCACTGAAACTGTGATCACTAAACGTGACCATATAGAAGAGAGTATCCTGAATGGAACCAATCTTTGCCTTGTAATATCGATTGTTACGGTGTTTAGCCCAAACAGTCTCTCCTAAACCAACCATGGGAATTTTCTCCTTTCCCTCATCGTGATCGTGGCAAGTTAACTGTAATGAAAATTATAATTACAATAAGTTTTATTTTGTACAAAGGACTCAAGAGAAAGAAAATGTTGTTCTTCATTTGTTGATTAATTACCTTTAGTTCATCTGAATTATAGGGGGGAATAACGAAAGTAGCGCCCCTAACTAATCCACAGGAAGGATGAAAGAGAGCGTTGCATTGGTCGCAACTGAGACACGCTCCGCTCCTTTGACCACAACAACCACATTGCTGTTTGGTCAAACCTTGCTTCATCGTCAAAACATTGATGGGATCTTTGTTGACGGCATCCTTAAATGTTATTCCTGGCAAGAGCAGGGCGCACATTATGTGCGCCCAAAGTCCATCACTCGTTCGCTTTACTGCTCCTCCATTCATCGGACATAAACAACACATCTAAAAAAAATTAATTATCAATAAACGTTTCCTCATCTCAACAGGAAATTGAAGCGATTCATAATATTAACGTATTTATTTTATAAAATCATGCTTTGAACTTCTTTAAGACGCCTAAAAAAAAAAGTATAGAGTCATTTCAGATTAAAGTTAAATCTATAACTCACCACTTGCATCTTTCCAGCCTTGCATTTATCACAAGCCCAGTATTGTAAGTCTGTAGAAATGACAGTGACTCCATAACAAGATGCATGCACCGTAACGTGACACTCTCTACACCTGAGAAGTGTATTATTTTCTGGTTCTATATTTTGTTCCTTGGAATTGGCAGCAAAAAGTCTCGAAGATACCTGAAACGGACAAAATAAGAACAGACACATAAATAAAATTGTTCAATTCGTAAAAATATTTAAATCATGACGAGAATTAGTCCTTACCCATATCGGTGAACTTTCAGGTAATACTGTTGGCGTGCAATACTTCCAGTCAGAGGACATTTGTCTGTTGCTTAAATTCTTAGACAAGGCAAAAGGAGCACAAATCGCACAATGTGAAATCTGCGCACTCCAGTAATCATTAAATGCCTGCAAGCACTTGCTATCCGGTACATTTGGATAAAGCATCTCCGAAACGTGGCCTGGAATTGTCGCATTATTAATAGGAAGATTACTTTTCGAGTAGAAGCTTAACGCTGGCGATTGACTATTTGAATTCGGTGAATCCGACATCCCATCAAAATCTCGAGTTACCACAATCTTTTTCGGTTTATCTTTTGATTTTCTTCTACTCTTAGATTCCATTTGATGCAAGATACTAGGAGCCTTATTCTGTATCTCATTCTGCAACATACTTTGCGCAAAAGTTTCAAAAAAAGTATTTTCCGAATCAGCGACATTACTTTGAGCTACTTCTGACTTTGGTTCGTGGTTTTGTTCGCTGCTTTGAGAGCTTAACGCCTGCGGCCTTGCACAACAGATCGAAACGTCTATTGAGTCCGATACAGATTGTTTATTAATATTATTATTAACAATCGAATTAAATCGATAAATGCTCTCCGATCCAGGTAGAATATTAACCTGCGTCGATGTAGAACACTTTTTCGACATCATCGATAGAGAGCATTTATCTGAAATTGTTTTGGGTCCAACTTCTTCAATGATCACATCATCGTCATCCTCGACTTGATTAGCCACGTTTTGACCAAAATTCTGCGACTGCATGAACTGCCTTGATGGCAGAATCGATTTATTGAAATTCTTTTGAACAGGTTTTGTGGATATCCGTAATAAAGAGGGAGGTAGTTTTTTCGGAGCAACTGAATAACATGCAGTCGACAATTTTTTTGTCTTTATATAATCAGTTCTTAAGGATAACTTCGGGACATTCGATGGTGTTATAGTCGCCGCCGTCATCAAGGGTTTCGGAATTCTAATCTGTGAACTGAAATTATCAACCGATGATGATGAAACTTTATCCTGGTTACTAGACAATAACGAAATCGCAGTCTGGAACTTCTTCTCGGGATTCAGTCCTGGGACGAATAATTTTTGAGGTTCTTGCATTTGGACGAATTTTTTAACTGAATTCTTAGATTCTTCTTCAGCAGATTTTGAATAGTTGACAGGCGCAGGTTCTGCTATGAGCATTTTATCAGTGTTGAAGCTTCGGTTTTGTTGGGGCAAAGGTAGATTCTTTTGCAACGAGAAGTTTGTTTTGAGCAAATCTGCCCTTTGATTATTCTGTGAGAAATTATAATTAACAGTTGTGAATTGATTAGATACTGATGCCTGACTGGACGTTGGTAACTGACTCAAAACTGATGACTGATTAGAGCGGTTGCACTTGGTGATGGTGGTGCTACTGGGTAAATAAGTGACACTACTAGTTGCTATTAAATGAGGATTTTGTGTTGGATTCCAGTCCTTCGGCGGGATAATATAAGTCTCCACAACTCTACTAGAGTCTTTGTTTTCTTGTATCGGTTCCTCGGATTCCAACTTTGGCATTTGTCGATTGTCCTCCTTCTCTGTTGGCAAATTAAGCTTCGGAGCTTTCAGAATACTATTTCTATCAAAACTCGTTGCCTTTTTGGTAGCATGAGTCGTACTTACACTCTTCAAGGCTGAATAAGTAAGCTTTACGTCATTTAACTTCACGATGGGCTTTAGCTTCATGTTGGGCACGTTACTCACTCTTTTACGCTGCATCAAGCAACGGGATCGTTTCAAAACTTGAGGTTTACAAAGTTTTACATCCATATCAGATTTAACGTCATCTTGTATTTGAATTATGCTGGCATAGTCATCTACAGACTTTTCCTCCACCTCTTCAATGTCATTTTCAGAGCTGTTATCAAGAGTTGAAGTGATGTTTGGAGGTTCGTTATCATCTTTGAAAGAAAGAATTGCAAGCTGGTTCTCTGTGTTATTTCCAGGAAAAGAATTAACATTACTCTGAAGATTGGGGAGTTCTTTTGTTGATGAAGTGGCTTTGTAGGCAGTAAGACTCGGCATTGCCATAAGCTTTCGCTGAACATCTGCATCAGATACATCCAACGGTTCATTTGAATTGAATATTTCCTCATTTGGAAACTTTCCTTTGTTTTTATTTGCCTTCCCTGGCTTAGTTTTCTTAACCTTTAAACCCTTAGCTTCCTTTTCTTTGTCTTTACTATTTTTCTTCTTTTTCCGTCCAGGTTTCCCTTTCGCGGGCTTCACTTTAACTTGTTTAAATGACAATTCACTATCTTCGTTTTCAGATGTGCTTGAGAACTCTTTCTTCATAGCGACACCATTTTCTGAGTCGCCAGTCGTTGTGCTGCTTTTTTCCGTGGACGAACTGCATTCAGAATTGGCTCTCGATTTGAGAGCTGCTTTTCTTGTCTTGGGCTTTTCTCTTTCCGAAATAAGTTTCTTCTTTCTTTTCTTGCCCTTCTTGCGATTGTAGCCATCGTCATAGACAGAAGCCTCATCCACATCTGTTAAACCCAATGGTAATGTTAACTAAAAATTCACAAAAGTATTTAATTTGTTTTAGTAAATAATTAAATATAATCTTACCCATTTCTCCCGCTTTCAGCCAGATGTCTTCCAGAACTTCCAATTGCTGCTCATCAGGTTCAGCCTCAGGCTCTTCATCATCCATCATCTGTAGAAACTGCTTAACATAGGTAGGAATATTCGGCTGATTTTTGACTAGCTGTGTCAAATCCATATTCGGGTTAGGAATATTTTTCTTGCAATGAATCGTGTGGCGCTTATTTTTTGGTGCAGCGGATAGATATCCCTCTGGTAGCTCTCCATTGCTTTCACTATTACAAAGGAGATCCAGTTGAGAAGGCATGGGTGCAGCTGTTTGTCGCGGATCTTCAGGATGGGATCCAATGTCTTCCCCACGCAACCACAACTCATACCTAAAAGAAATTAAATTATAAAAATTAATCAAAAATTCTCTTTCACAACTACAAAATCAGGATCTCCAGTAAAATCTAGGAAATAAAAGTCCAAGTTTTCTGATCCACTAGCAACTCTAAAATTTCTTCAACTTACCTTTCTGGCTGAAACCGTTTGACGAACGTGTCCATAGAAATTTTCACCATATCCTTACTGCAGGTACACTGTGTTGCTCTCTTTCCATATTCTACCCATCTCGGTGCCGCAAAATTTGTGGATTCAGCGCAATTAAATCCATGATTGAATCCTGCGTGATATCCGTATGGAAACGTGATCATAATCTCGCCAGCTTCTTGTGTTATCTGTGAAAAAATGTTTAAATATTAAAGACCTGCTTTTTCAAAAAATATCTAGAAATTTTGTTATGTATGCAGATGGTACTTACTTTATTACAAGGAATTGAGTACTGTCTCAAAATTTGTGGAGAAATTAAAGACATCTTGTGTCGCAGAAAGGCTGGACAATTCTGATAATATGATGGGAAAAATCCACTCGCAAGACGCTCTAAGCGTCTTCCATGTTCAGGTGGAATAGCGTACCACGTTTTGGGTGCACCGAAGTGAAGATAGTTTATCGAGTAAAGATCCATGTCTTCGGTATGCCAGGCAAATGTAGTTTTCCACATTCCGAAATAAAGATACGCCGTATTGACGCCATCAATGGAAATACCATAATCTTTATTAACGTAATCTAAAATAGTGCCTAAATGATTTATGTTCCATTCCGTGACATCTGGATCAGTAAGGGAACCGGATACATCTGCACCATAGATTGGGGCTACATAAGTGATGTTCTTCCAATACTTTCGTTCCAAGTCTTCGTAATCGAAGTGTTTGGGGGTACTGTATCTCTCTGAATTTGCAAGCTTTTGGTATTCTTTAACCGACATTTGCTTTTTCTGGATATTAATTTGTTGATAAAGCCCCTGCTTTCCAGTCACTACTTGACAAATAGGAGCAGGTATGTTCATATTTAAAGAATCTATGTCATATCCTCCTTTCCTCGGTACCCATTCTGGGGGAGGAATTACTTTTGCCAAACCGGCTTTGTGAGCACCTTTGCTTTCCATATATTCGACATATTTAGCAAAATCTTTAAACTCATCGTAGGTCGGTCTGAAGACCTGAATACGGGGAGTGCTCCCTGATCCGTTGCTAACCATTTTTATTTATAATGTATCTGAAAAAGAAATAGATTCTGTTCAATGTCTGGCTCATAAGACATTTTTATTTAAAATATTATCTGTTTTCAGTACTTTTTGCATACACTGTAAAAAATCCAGTTGATAATTATACCGATCGGTTAGAAAATACTTTACTATGATTGACATTGGAATAGTATAATTTTATTGTGAACTTGCAAGAATTAGCGTTGTTTGTAGGAATTCCAAAAGATTTCAGCGAATTTTAAAGGATTTCAATAGGTTTCGAATAATTTTAAGAGATTTTGACGCATTTTAAGGGATTTTAAAGTTCCTCGTGAAATTTAAAAATATTTCAAGAGATTTTTAGTTATTTAAAGAATTTAAAAGTTTTTCGTGGAATTGAAAGGATTTTAAATGATTTTGAGGAATTTAAAAAGAATTAGTGAAAATTTAAGGGATTTCATTGAATATTAACAAATTTGAGGGGATTTCGTGGAATTTTAAGACATTTTCAGGAATTTCAAAAAATTTTAGGAGATTTCCTAGGTTGTCGTGAATTTTAGAGATTTTTACGAATTTTAAGTGATTTTAAATTTCGAAAGATATAAAGCGATATTATACGTTGAAAAATATCAATAGCATTATTATTGAAACTGTTCGCATTTTTAATAGTTTTTTGTCAGGGAAATTTGTCTGAAAGTCAGGGAAATTGAAAAATTGAATATTGTGTCCACCCTGCGATTGTCAGTGTAAATTTACATAGAATTTTTTACAGTGTGTATATAATGAACGAATAATGAAAGGATTCAATTGTGAGGTTAGATTAAGAACTCATATGGTTTAGGCCAGCCCTGTCCGACAGGCATGAAAATGGCCGTAAATATATACTTCCACTTGTAACTAATCCGCTAGAGGCGCAGCT
>JAUESH010000020.1:1155545-1168900 GCA_032275165.1 Synergus magnus
AGAAATAAAACGCTTATTTGCCGAAAAAAAATCTTTTATTCAAAAAGTCACTGACTTATCAAACAGCCCTCGTATTTAAATTCCTTTTTCGTTGGATCTACTCATGTGGCGGTAGTCTTGGTTGCGGTGATTCTAATTGTGTTCTCGTGGGCGTGGTGGTCGTGGTTGCGGTTGCGGTGGTAGTGGTCGTGGTGGTCCCGGTAGTAGTGTTGGTAGTATTATTCGTGGTTGTGGTGGTTGTGGTTGACGTGGTTGAAGTTGTCCATGTGGTGGTCGTGGTAGTAGTGGTGGTTGTCCTTGTGGTGAACGCATGTTGAGGAATACAGCTGGCCTCGGGTATGAGCCACCTCTCTGTTCATCCGGTAGTGCACTTGGACCAATTGTTACGGGTGGACCTCCTTCCTGGTGTACCGTTGCTAATTTTGTTTCAGGTGTATAATATACAGTAATCGGTCCAGTCCCGCGTGACAGATAATAATTGCCATTTGGCAATATATATGCGTGACCAGATGGTCGATTTACTACAGTAAATTTATGAATAGTTAATTGTGATGAACGGTCAACAGCAATATTATTTTGTCCTCCTGGGTTATTATCGGCCTGTGAGCTTAATTCTGTAAGAAAAAAATGGGAACGATTTGAAATTATTGTACACTGGGTAAATAACTATTCTTCAGTTTGAGAATCTTAGGTATTTACACAAATATAATATTATTTATAAATATTAATTGAAATTTAATTATTAAAAAAAATTATTAAAACCTTTAAGATTGCATTACTAATCTCGTAATTTTTAATTTCATGGCTAAATATTGTATAATTGATTGAATACTTTGATCCAGTGGCTCTATTGAAATTGAAAAATTAGAAAATTTATTATTTGGAAACTAAGCATAAGGTAAAACTTTATTTTTTCAAGTTGAATGATTTTACTTAATGGCTTAAAAAGTGAAAAAATTTTGTATATGATTGAAAATTAAACTCTCAATATTCTCCAAATTTTGTTAATCTAATATTTATTTTTAATCATTATATTAAACTTACCAATGGAATTAAGAAAAACCAAGAATGTGAAGAGTAAAGTGCTAATAACGATCTTCATTTTTGCAAAAACTGATTTCTGAACACTGACCAGTTTTCATTGCTTTATATACTAACCATGATATGGGTATTAAACTTAAATTATTTTTAAAAATTATAAAAGATGAAGAGATAGATGAATGACTTTCGTCGACAATTAGATTTACCATCCAGGAAACCTTAATAATTAAAAGAAATTACGATGCTTGTAAATTATTTCAACACAAAGTCAAATATCTTTTTAGCAAGAACAAGATAATAAAATTTCTTCATGGCGGGAAAAAAATGATCGACTGAGAGTTTTAATAATTTAACAATATTTTAAGTTTTAATTTAAATGTATTGAAGTGTCATAGTCCTTATTTTAAAATTGTCAGTTTTAGGGAAAGGGAAAGAAATGTATGATACAATTTTTAATGAAATTTTGTAATCACCATCTGACAGTTATAGAAAAGTTAGAGAAAAATTTATAAGCTTATATGCAACGCTATATAAAATTATAATAATTTGAAAAATGACGCGGAATTAATATAACTTTAACATATTTAAGGACATTAAAAAATCTTAGATTTTGAAAATCGTACGTTCCTCCTAAACTAACTTCAGCTGGTGTTCATAAATAAAACAAATATTTGAATTTATTACGGTGAAATCTGTCTGGGAATCGTTATCTTTAGTCTTGAGAAACAAATAAAGAACGTCTGATAGTGGTGCCTATGAAACACATTTGTTTACGAAAGATCTACAAAAATTAAGTTTCACAATCGCTACCTCTTTGTCGTTATATGAAGGAATTCAAAAATATCTCACGTTGAGAATCCCAATCAACAATCTCGGGGTCATTGCTTCTTCTTTTATGTGACCAAATTTATAAATTAGATAATTCAGCAATGTTAGTCGCTATGAATTTTCGAAATTTCGGGAATGGTGGACTCGCCGAATAAGGCTGTAGTCGTTTAGAGATAAATTAATTCGATTTCGTCAGATGAGTAAAAATTGAGTAGTAGTCTTTGAAATCTTCCAATGTAGCTTGGAAATTTTGTCTGCAATTGTAAATTTCTTAAATCTTTGTACACACAAAGCCAACAATGTATAAGAGGGTTTGAAATAGATAAGAGTTTGTACAAATTTCTACGATCAACAACTCAACTGTGACGCCCAGAGATTAGGGACGCACAGACCTTACCTTATTATATTTTGAAATCCAGATACTCCCTGTCCCTGTCTTTTGCCCACTGGGCAAAAAGATCCTCTTCTGTAGGTAAGTCCATACAGAACCATACAGACCCGGGGGTTCGTAAGCTCCAATGTGGACCGAAAGCGAATTGAAAATCCATACAGAAACCAGATTTTCTTATGTAGGAAACTCCATACAGAACCATACAGACTCGGGGGTTGGTATGGTCAAATGTGGAATTCCCCAAAACGAATTGCAAATCCATACAGAAACCAGATTCTCTTCTGTAGGAAATTCCATACAGAACCATACGGACCCAGTGGTACGTATGGTCCAATATGGCATTCCCCAAAATGAATTACAAATCCATACAAAAGCCACCAGAAACTAGAACATTTTCTTTTGGACATTCCATACATATCCATACAGAAAAGTTAAGTCTGTATGGATTTGCTGTTCTGTATGGTTCTGTATGTCCTTTCGTGGAGGGAAGCTCATAGCAATCTTCGCAACGATGGCGTCCGATCGATGGTCAAGGCTTCGAGGATACTCATCTTGGTTACATATATCTTGATCATTAGTAATACAGCAATACAATATCTATATATGTTAAAAGAGTTACAGACAAAGGGGGACATACATTCCCTAATTGATTTTACTCTATCCTATAAATATCCTTGAAACGATGAGGTCCGACGTTGCATTTCTCCCTCTATCCTTGCAAAAGCTCATAACAATCCTTGCAATGATGGTGTCCGAGATCGTTTATTTGGACCGGTAAGGATTCGAGGTTACTCATCATGGATCAATAATTGCGAATTGCCTATCGGGAAAATGTAAAAACACGTAAACTTTATTTTATTATCTTGTCTAATATATATTTTTATTTATTTTTAATTTTGTAACATAAGTTTTTCAACTCTCTTTGTGAGGAAATTTGTCTGCTCGGTTTTGTACGTGAAACTTACTTGTACTTAAATCATGTTACTGAACCGCGAGTAATAAAACTCAAGTTCATTTTTTTTTAAAAGTCACTTTTAGTATCAATGTACCTATGCCAAACATTATACCTCTGCATACACAATTCTAAAACTTAGCTCTATACAAACGAAGTTTTATTATAAAAGAAGACATCTCAATTTATTGTCACCAAACTTATCTTTTGTGTGACAATTGTACGAGGCAAACATTCTTACGTCATCCAAGGAGTTCACATTTTTTCTGAGAAATGGAAAAAAACAATTTTTTGAGGTTTGTAATTCTTTGGGTGACGTTATCTCAAGGATTTGCCTTTTCATCAGATAATCGCGTTGGTAAGTAAAATGATCATTAAATATACACGGAGAAAAAATATGATGCCACATTTGTTTAATTTTCAATCATATTTCTAGCAGATTCATCAGGTCTTCTCGTGCGTAAAAGACGAGTAATTGATAGAACGCCAAATGCAAACACCCGAGTACGGCTTCGAGATGCTTTTTACGTTGTCAATATTAAAAAAAATGAAGTTCATGCTTGTGCTGGCAGTATATTAGCAGCTCAAGTTATCCTAACTACTGTTACCTGTATTAATGAACTTGCCAGGTACACTGTTATATCTGGTACTGTATCAACAATACGCGGTGGAATAAGTCACCCTGTTAATGGCATACTAAGGCATCCACTGTATATCCCTCCTTCATTTGCACATAATATTGCCTTGCTTTCAATTAATCCACCTATCACCTTCGAAAAGAACCTCAATCAACCAATACCAATTTTTCATGGACAATTACCAGCCAATACTCTTGTCACTGTCAATGGCTATGGACATACTATTCAAACTCGCCGGTGAGTGATGAAAAAAATATTTGAATCATTTCATTCAGTGCAAATTTTTTGTTTAAAAATACTGAAATTAAGCTAGAGGGCGTACTAAAACTCAGAAATTGCTATTTTAATTTCTTGCTTCAATCCTAATGGAATATGTTTAACCAAGTACTTTTGGTTGTTTTATAGCGGTGGGTTAGGTTGCATCAGCTTAGGAAGAGAAGAACAGTAAGTCATCATATATAATATATTAATTTACGATTTATTTTTTTTCTTGTTAACTACTAATGGTTCCACCATGAAACTTATAGGATGTGTAAAACACATTTATGGCTTCTTTCTCTATAAGTTTAATCGCGGGACCACCAGTGGTTTATAGTATGAGTAAAAGTAAAAGATCAGGTAGATGTACTGCTTGTGAAATTGAATTGGTCATTATTAATTAATATAACATTATTATTTCTTAACAGGAGAATAATTGATCCATATGAATTGCGGACAATCCGTGTACCTACAATCAACCTGCAGGCATGTCGAGACGGGCACATTAATTTCATTCCAGATGAAATTATTTGTACATATCATGAACATAAATCTTGCAGTATGGAAGAATATGGGAACCCTCTAGTTTACAATAGTTATTTGGTTGGTATTCTGGTTTGGAATGGACAACTTTATGCACGTCCTGATATGTTTGTGAGCGTGGCTGGTCCTGAACACAGAAATTGGATCTTGTCACACATGTCTCCGAGAAACATTCCGCGATATATGTGGACACCACCATCCAGTCCATTACCACATCATCATAGGCGTCCGAAAATGTGCTCCAGGGTTCACCCCTGCAATGATGAAAACGGCGCACACTAAAAGAAAAAGTGAATTGAAATAAACCTCTTGAAATTGTCAAGAAAATAAAATAACATAAATATTAATTTCTTAAACATTGGAATTCCCATATTCCCAATATTTTTCACCATCACCATGGTGATTGGTCGTTAATTACGTCTCACGCATTCATACAAATATTTTAGGCGCGTGAATCAATTCGACCGCCTCACTTAGACTAATAACCCTATCCTAAAGCGCTTCGACATCAAGACTACACGTGCAAGTAATGCGTCAATGACAATGACCATATAAGGATAGCACCCAAAATCCATCGATATGATTGGCCCTTCGCGCCTAGTGCGTCAGCAGACCGTCACGTGCTATTTAACCCGATAACAACTCCATATAAGGAAAGCCTCCAAATGCATCGATATTATTGGCCCTTTGTATCCATTTTTCGGATATATAAACCGCCACTTTTCACCAGTTCAGTTAGTTAGAAACTGGAAATAACCAGTTAGTTCATCAGTTAAACCATCGAGACTCTAGCACCGGATCAAGTGCAATTGGCCCGCCAACAGTCAGACATCGTCTCCAAATCTTCAACCTTACTAATCTACAAGTGCAAAGTACCCAGTCTCTAAGTGCCCACCAAATTCCTCAGTGACCTGATTCCACTGAAGAAATTGTCTCTTGCGAACCGAACATGTCAACATTCAGAAGGCGTGGCCTAAAAGCAAATCGCAAGAGACTCACCGAAAAAGTCCGTGGAGGCTCTTGGAAATTTCTCTCGGCTAAGTTCACGGTATTAGAGCACAGTGGCGCTTGCTGTTCATGAAATCTTAGGAAATAAAGCAAAAGACACCTCTGCGATATGCGCCTGATAGAGTCTATGCGTTAATACCATGAACTCTCTTGCGCTAAATCCTCGAGTTTTCTCTCCGTGCATCCACAGTTTCATTGCATGAACAATGCCATACGTAAGGGACAACAATTGCCCCTCACTTTCGCGCATCTGTAAGCCCGAAATCTGTACAGCGGTTACTCCCAGTCTGTAGTGCAACCGGCGTACTCTAGATTGTGCAACCGAAGCACCGATGTAGGGAATAGCCAAGTCACAGTGGCTATGTTTTCCCTACCACCACCATCGTCTCAACGTCATGGCTCAGCGAAAACACTCCAGGCTGAGAAGCATGGCGACCCGGGTTCGATTCCCGGCATCGGCAGAACATCGCATCATGTTTCTTCTCCATGCGTCTATGGCAGGGTCTGTCCACATTACCTTACTGATGAGTCCAGTGGCGGGTCCGAAACGAAACGCAGAAGAGAAAACAAAGATGGCAAAATGCCATCACCCAATAGCCAATCGCTATACCGAAATTTGTTCAGTGTGGGTAAGATAGGAAATTAGATCGACAGGTAGTGTTAAAATAAGATTAAATTGCGGTTGTCCGCGTCGTGGGACGTGACCATGTATTCAACCAGAAAACTGTTAATAGCCATTTCAATATTTTTATTCATCTTTATTATGTGTACAACTTTCATGCTTAAGTTCCTTTTTCGTTGGATCTAGTTACGTCGCGGTGCTCGTGGTGGTACATTTTTAGAAGGTTTTGGATATACACGCTCCCAATGGGTAATAGGTTGTGGTAGAAGTCGACCTGGACCGATTATTGTGGGCGGACCACCTTTCTGTTCTACCCTTGCTAATTTCGTAACGGGTGAATAATATATAGTAATTGGTCCAGTTCCGCGTGACCAATAAGCATTGCCATTTGGCAATATATATACCTGACCAGCTGGTAGAAATGGTATAGTATTTTTAAAATGCACTGTTGTCAGCATTTGCGATGGAATCAATTCTATAAGAAGAGAAAAAAATAATAAATCAATATTTATCAAGTATATTCATGTAGAAGATACTGGTACAATAAAAATTTTACAGTTTTAAATATTAATTACAATTGAATCAGCTGATTGAATAATTTTTTTTCAAATTTTTGTTCCTCATAGAGGAAGCTTTGTAGCAGTGATAATATCCAAACTCAAAAAATGGGCTTCTTTTTAATGTACGTGTCAAAAATTAGAAAAATTATTTTATTTATAGTATACTTACGAATAGAATTGTGGATAACCACGAATGTAAGTAGTAGAGTGCCAATAATGATCCTCATTTTTTCTGGAATGAGAGATTGACGTTTGATTATGGAAGAGTTTTGTAAACTATTACTAATATAAATTTTACGAATTTACTCCTATATATACTGAAAAGTGTCACCGGAACAGATGATCACGAAACCTATGTACCCGCACACAAAAAATTGGCGTAATCATACAATAAAAAATATCTTTTCAGTACAAAAAAAAATAAATAAAAGTTAAAGGAAGATAAGGCTTTTTCTATGATACATTATCAGAAAGCAATAAAAGTTTTATAGTAAAGAACGAAATAACAATCATCAGTTACATTCAGAAAACAAATAATAAAATAATTATGAAGGTTTCCGAGATGGTAAATCAGTTAAATACATATTTAACTTACGCATATATTTATGTTCTACCACGATATCGTATATAATTTTGAAGATTAATTAAATTCGAGTAATTAAGGAAAAAAAAAGATCTAAAGATTGTGCTTCATTTATAAAGCGAGGAAATTATTCCAAGCATCTTTTAGTCACTGTACGCAAAACTGTTCAAATATCAGTTTTTGCAAAAATGAAGATCGTTTTTAGCACTCTGCTCTTTACATTCTTGGTTTTCCTTAATTAATAATGTTAATTAATAATAATAATTCCTTAATTAATTAATAAAAATTAATAATGGTAAGTATAGTATAATATAATTATTAAAAATAAATGTTATATATTCTCAAAATTCGGAAAAAATTGACTGTTTAAATATGACTTTAACTTAATTTTTTTTTTACTTAAAAGTTATACATTTTTCATTTTTTAACATCATCAAGTTTAATTTGTTCATCCTGCTATTAAAATTTCAAATATTTTTTTTTCATGTCCTACAATTTCCGGCGATTCAATTTTAAAAATTTGAAAAAAAAAAAAAACTATTCAATTGTAATTAATATTTAAAACTGTGAGATTATAATTGTGTCCGAATTTTCTACATGAATTTACTTGATGAATATTGATTTATTATTCTTTTCTCTTCTTCTTACAGAATTTAGTTCACAGACACTACCAGCAATAATGATTCGTACAATAACTGAACCAAATTATCCAGCTGGTTACGTGTATGTATTGCCAAACGGCAATGTTTATCGATCACGCGGAACTGGACCGATTACAGTATATTATTCACCCCCCACGAGACAAGCAACGGTACACCAGAAAGGTGGCCCACCCGTAAGATTAGGTCCAGGTCAATTTCTACCACAACCTTATTCCCATTGGTCACGTGCGTACGTGTATCCAACAGCAGCTAAGTTACCACCACGACCACCGAGACATAACTAGAACTAATCAAAAAGAAACAATTATGAAAATTTTATACATAATATACATGAATAAAGATATTGAAGTGAATATTGTGTTACGTCTAAAATAATAATTTCCTGAACTCTTCCTTACACTCCTCTTTTGTATGAGTTCTAAATTTAAAAAATAAAGAACTCGAGCAAGGATCAGGATAGTGTGAGGATACCAATGAGACCCATAGAAAGTGAAGCAATTGATATGAATGTTGATTAAGCTGATTAATGGCCAATTGAGCCGATCATCCCTTACGAAAGAGTATGACTTAAAAATAATGACAGGCCTGTACTTTTTTCATTATTCTGTCGTCATGTCATTTTTCTGTCGTCGCGAAAAAATTATTTTAAAAAATAACAAAAAAAATTCCAGGCCTGTAATTATTTTCATGTCATACTCTTTCGTAAGGGCACACCAGAGTTGAATTGGTAAAAATTGATATTTGACTTTGTGTTGAAGTAAACACATATGGCAATATTTGATAATTCTAAAGATTACGTGGATGATAGTGTAACAAATATTTAACTTAAGTACTTTATTTTATAATAGCTTTCATCAATTCTTCTAATGTTGTTGGGTTTTCAGAATAACAGTAATCTGTTTTTTTGCCTACTGGGAGTTAATGAGATATAGGTACAGTCATCGTCATATATCCCTTAACATTTTTCATATTCGCATCTCACTCCCTCAAATTTGAAACAAACGAGAGGGAGTAAGAGACATGTGTTAAGGCATATATGATGATGACTGTACAGTAATGTTCAACGATACCTTCCTCTGTTTTTCATTGTAAACATGACGATCCAGCCCTGGTTTCCATAAGATTCTAATGGGTTAGGGTTAGGCAGTTTAGTTTAAAATGCAAAACAGAGGAAGGCATCGTTGCCTCCCATCAATGAAAAGAGAGCGCTGCCTTACATATACGTGAGACTCACGCGTCATCGATCGAAGCGTCACGATGCGAAGCTCGCGAGGCTCGACGGTGCGCCTGCGCGTCCCCGTCGAGTGACCGGCTGCGAAAGTATAAAAGGCGCTCGCAGTCGCGAATTCGGCAGTTCACCGGGGAGCAGCTAGACTGTACTCGGCGCAACTCACTGATCCCTCTACTAGCGGGCGCAACCATCGACCTGGGTGTCAGACTTCCAACGTGGAAGACCACCTGATACGTGACTAGCGAGTGCAACCATAGCCACTTATCAGGCAAGCAGGGTATGTCGGCCCAAACCTGGCCTACCCCCGGGTCCTCCGGTATCCGACCGACCTGACCGCTTCAAATCGACCGCCGTCCGCACCGTACCGCTTACACATACGCTACGCTCTCTCACTCGCTCACACCACCGCACACTCACTCATTTGTTCCCTTAGTACCATAGTTACACACTTATACACACATACACGAAACAATTGTTAATCGCGGAATACACTCACACTTACATTCACACCTAGTTAATAGTTTAGGTATGTACTCTTATAGGGGAATAAACCATCGCTTATTTGTTACTACAAAAATCAGCGTATTTCCTTATCTGTCCCTAAATTAATCCTGGGTAGACTGAAGTGTCCGCTGGGACAAATAATGGGGCTTAACCCCAGGAAATACACAGCGCTACAGTTTCAGCAACTTCCTGTGAGACACCCTGTATAACTTAAACTAATATTCTGTACAATAATTTCGCATCACCTTCATTGTGTTCTTGCAGAATTATCTTCACAGAGTTATAATGGCACAGGAAGAGGAAATAATAATAATAATCTTCCACGTCCACGAGGGGTAGTGCAAAAATTTACTTTAGCTCCGAGACCAGCTGGTTGGGGATATTTATTGCCAAACTTTTTTATGGAAACTTTTATCATTCAAACGGGCAAGGACCGGTTACTCTGTATTACAATCCCAAGGAGAGAATAGCAACGGCACATCAGGGAGCTGCTCGACTCGTAACATTACATCCAGGTCCAGCAGGAAATCAACCTGCCTACAGATGGTTTTCTGAAGTTCCATTCACATACGTACAAGATCCTGAATCACCACCACATAATTAGAACCAATGAAAAAACTGAAAAGCAATTTAAATGTTAAAATTGTATACCTAATATATATAATTAAAAAAAATGAAATGTCTATTGGCAATTATTTTCGAGTTGAATCCCAGGTGAAAAAATCTGCGTGGGATTTGGTTGTGAAAGATTATTCTATGTGGAATTCTACATAGATTTCCAAGTCGAAATTTTCATCTGTGTTAAGTTAAATATTTAAAAAATTTTATAAAATATTCAGAAGAGAGTATGGAAATTCCACGAATTAATTTAGCGGAAAATTTCGTATTTCTATATGGAATTATTTTTAAATTGTCCACAGTTATTATAAAATTAAGGCTAAAAAATACAATAGAAGCGTCAATCGACACAAATGAGATAAATTTCCGCGATACTCATATTTCTTATTCTAACTTTAGAAATGGTAACATTTTATTAAATAATTCTTATTAAAAAGTGTATTAACCTAATTTTTTAATGGGACTCAGTAGATTTAAGGCTTAACCTTTGTGATATATGGTGGGGTCATCAAAACTTAAACTTCGTGACAATGGCCCATATGAAAGATTTGTGGAAATTTTCAAAGAACCTATACGACCTGTATAGAGTTGAAAATATAAATATTTGATGTTGTTAGAGAGCTTAGCATGAATTAGTATGAATTTTAGTATATTAATGTTCTTATAATTTGAGATATTAACCCTTGTGATCACTTCAATAACTTACGAAAATCGGAATCGTGTTTAACCTGATATTATAAGCATTTGAAATCTTTCGTTTTGTTTAAGGTGACGATTGCTGATTAATTTATCTATTTAACTTTGTGTTGAAACAATTTACAAACATTGTAATAGTTGATAAATTATGAAGGTTGCGTGGTGATAAATATGGTTGTTAAATATGTACATATTTAAAATTCGGCTAAAATCGTTGTCTTACCACACTATCTTACATAATTTTAAAGAATAATTTTAATTTATTACCCAGATTATGGTCAGTATATAACGGGGTGAAAATTTTCCAAACATTTATTAGTCACTGTAGACAAAACTGTTAAAAAATCAGTTTTCTGTTTTCGTAAAAATGAAGATCCTTATTGGCACTCTGCTCTCTACATTGCTGGTTTTCCATTCCATTGGTAAATTTAATATAATTATTAAAAATAAATATTAGATTCACAAAATTTAGACAATATTGAGTTTAATTTTAAACAATATTTAAAAATTGTTCACTTGATTAAGTCATTAAATAAAATCATTTAACTTAAAGCAAACAAGTTTTACCTAATTCTTCAGTTTCGAAAAATTTGCAGTTCAATTTGTTCATTCTTAGAAACCTAAATATGAAAACATTAGAAAATTTTTAACAATTTTAATTTATACTTGCATAATTTTATGAATGCGTAGTTTCAAAATAATTTAGTTTATAATTTTGCAATCTGAATTGAGGCCCGAGATCAAAGAATTCATTCAATTAGACAATGTTAAACACAGAAATTTAATGTATAAAATTTGTAATGCAATTTAAAAGGTTTTAATAAATTTTTTTAATTATTAAATTTCAATTAATATTTATAATTAATATTATACTTGCGTAAATACATAAAATTCTTAAAATGAATTAGTTACTTACCCAGTGTACAATAACTTCATATCTTATCCTCTATTTTCTTACAGAATTAAGTTCACAGGCCGATAACGGTGCAGTAAGTGGAAATAATAATAATGTTCCCGATGAATCAGACATTCATACATTTAGTGTAATGAATCGACCAGCTGGTTCAAAATACTTATTGCCAAATGGCAATTTTTATATATCACGTGGCACTGGACCGATTACTGTATATTATATGCCCTCTGCAAGATTAGCAACGGTATACCAGGCAGGTGGTCGAGAAGTAACGATAGGTCCACCAACATTAGAAGAATTACGTGCAAGAGGCAGAATCCAGATGCCAGACTTATTTCGAAACATGCATGATACGTCACCACAATCACCGCGACGACCGCGTCACTAGATCCAGTGAAAAAAGAATATATGTAAGCATAATGTATACCTAATATACATGAATAAAAACATTACAATGTCTATTTGCAATCAAAATTTAATATGAACTTTAAAAACAAAGCTTCAAAAATTCCTAATCTGTCAAAACTCTCATAAGACTCTAATACTATTTTCCGAGACATACATCAATTTTATAACATTCTTATTGTTAAAAGGATATTTTGTAACAGTACCGATGTGCCCCTAAATATGGGCATAACGCGAGAGCCCCTGCGTCTAGGCAGCCCGTCTCGCAGACGCACGCTTGGATTCGTTGCTAGGCAACCGCCATACCAGTGCCGGGCGAGTCAGGGGAGAGTCCTACGTCAGACTGCAGCTTCGAAAGGCTACCGCATGGTGGCCAGCATCATTCTCTCCCGCAAGCGACGTTGCGCTAGAGAACATAGATATTCAGGCGTCCGGACTAACACAAAATTCAGTTTCTGGATCGAGCGGGTGCTCACCATTAGGGCTGCAGCCTTAAACTGCCTTGTGTAAGTGAAGTAATTCTTCGATGACGGACCCCACGAAGTTCTTCAGACCATCTACCAGCAGCGAGAAGGGTACCATAAACTCTACCTAAGTAACCACAGTGTATGCTGTATCAGGCTGCCTTATCGTATATGTATATCACTTGCTTAAGTACGTTTCAACTACGAGGGCTGTTTGATAAGTCAGTGACTTTTTGAATAAAAGATTTTTTTTTCGGCAAATAAGCGTTTTATTTCCCTAGATAATCTCCTTTTAGCTCGATACATTTAGTCCAGCGTGTTTCAAATTTTTTTATTCCTACCAAATAATAGGTTTTCTCAGGGCCCTCAAAATAGGCGTTTATTTCGGTGATGACCTCTTCATTCGACCCAAATCTCTTACCGCCCAGCCATTTCTTC
>JAUESH010000020.1:1173203-1185621 GCA_032275165.1 Synergus magnus
TTTGCAAGCAGAGGTATGAAAGCACCATAATGAGCGACAAATCTTTATATAAATATTTTTTTTTATAAATATAAATATTTATAAAAATATAAATAAATTATATAAATCCCAATACCAAGCATTTTACTAGCTAAAGGAGTTTTCCTTAAATCTCTGTTTAGGATTAAAAAACGACTAACGTTATTATAGTATTGTACAACACGTTCGAACTTCGAATCTCTTCGTTTACCATAAATATAAATTATACACTTTTTCCCTACTGTTCCCTACCTACTTTAAGCAAAAATATATTCGGTTAAATTCGACACCTTTCGGCTATATTCGCTATATTCGAATAGGACAAATAGCGTCAAAACGTAAATAGTAACCATGGAAACGAAAACTGTCATGTGAACAGCTCAAAAAAGTCTCTAATTTTTTTATTATAGAGAGAGGTTTTTAGTTTTTTCTCTTTTAAACTATTTTTCAAAATAAGCGAATTTTTCTCGACTGGAGTGTTCGGTTCAAATTCTAATCTCAAAATTTAATTTCCCCATTTTCAATTAATAATAATAATTAATAATCGAACTAGATATTTTTTCACTTTGTGGATGTACTCTTTTCAGAAATAGATAGAAGTGTGGCTATATAACAAAAAATGAAAAAAAAAAAACTTTCTGTGTAAAGCGAAGAATTGAATATCAAACTTCAATATTCAATCATTTTATTTATGCAAAAAGTATTCAAATTAGACATTTGAGGTAGAACTTGGATTTCTTCCTTCGAATTTCTATGTTTTCCCTTTCGGAATTTGAAACAAAAGTAAAGTTGACGTAGCTAATTGTTTTTTTTTTTTTTTCAATCAACAACCTGGAAAAGTGACATGGATGACATTTGTAACATGTGACTCCTTCTGAATTAGAGTCAACAAATAAATACTCGGAACCGAATGGCAAATTTAAAGTGTTAAAGAAGAATCTAAATTTTATAGAAAAATTAAAATTTAACAAGTCTGTTTCAAGTCAATGAGGGTAAAGATTAAGGGAACAAAGTTCTACATCCAGTTGAAGAATGAATAACGATTTGCTATCAGACTCTGTGAATAATATCCTTGATGATGTGGAAACCACTCTTTGCTTACCAATTCTCATTCTAATTGTCGTATGCACTTTACAATTCATTATTTATGATATAGTTGATATTGGATGCACTGTCTATCAAACTGTACAGAACTTAAGCTCATCTGATGATGAAGCTTGTTATGTGAGTCGAGTCAAAGGTATTTAATTGGATTTTTCTTATTTTAGAGTTTTTTTAAAACTTTAAACCCTTTTTTAATTTTTGAGTCAAAACAATGTCCAAGTTTGAAGAACACTTGTTAAATTGTTATGAAAATTATTCCTAAATTATTCCTAATCTGTCATGTTTTTATACTGCATAATAAGTTTAATTCAATAAAGAATTTTTCCAGGGATTATTGAAGATTGTGCAAAATATATACCAGGCATGAAATGTCAAAGTAAAAAAAGTCTAGAATGTCGAAGAGAAACGACAAGACAAGAAGAATGGGATTTATGTGATGATGACGATGACTGCGATTGTTGAAATAAATTAAATTGCAATATAGTAGAAAATCTAACATTGAAGTATTGAAATTTAAACTAATATATATTGTATATTAATAATGAACCAAGCTGTATCACTTAAAGGAATAAATCATATATTTTACGATTAAAATCTTTAATAGTCATTTACATAACAATTATAACGAGTCTATTATCGATCGTCTTAACATGTTTTTCACATATGAAATTATATGCACCATTACTAAAAAAAAATTAGAGCGATCAATCATTTTTGACTTTACAGAGCAAGTAAAATTTTCTTTAGATAGTACAAAATAATTTGTTAATCGATTATAGGAGATATTAAATATGAGAAATATCCCTTAGAGATTCTTGTTGCAGTCTTTCTAGACCACAGAAAGGCATTGAATGTCGTTAATAAGTAAATTAATGTAGTAATTCGTATTTTAGTAATTTAACAAGGTCAACAGATGTCAACAAATGTTTAATATCATTGGAGATTTCAATGGTTCCTCATGGCACTTTCTGAGCAAGCAAGCAGATGTAAAAATACTATTGCTGTTTTTAACCTCTATTATCTTGATGGTATGAAGCCATCAGAGAACAAATTTATTAATCTATCGAAAAATATATGCGTAAAATAAAAAGAAAGCTTATTTTAAATGAGGAATACAACTTTGGATACAATTCTCAAAATCATTTATAAAATCTTTTAAAATACTTTTTTCTAAATTTGTGAATATTTATAAGACTGTACCATTAAAAAATAATAGTTTAAAAATAAAAAGTATTTAAAACCGAATGTCTAAAATTAGACCGGCTTAGTTAAATTATTTCTTTGCGATAAACAATTAATATACAAATTTTATCGACCTTTCATTGTTTATTAATATATAATATATATCCTCTTATAATGAATTATTTACTGCTTACATTTTACATCAGTATTATGTTTTATACACTGTTTGCGAAAAACGCATTGGAACTCCGTCTTCACGAAAAGACTGCTAATTCTTTACTGTAAAAGAGAGTCAATAAACGATCAATCTGCCATCACATCTGCCATACATTCCCTTGCATGCAGTTTTTATGATTTTCGGACCCATGGAATTTACAAAGTTGCTACATTGCCACCATAGCTAACTTGATTAAAAATTCTCCCTCAGTTTCCTCTGATTAAATCTCACTCTTGAAAAGCAAAAGCTTTTCTGCTTGTTTCCTGTTTAGAAAAATTGTCAACTATCTTTTTTAATATTTCATGTTAAAATTTTTAAGATTTCCTCCACTATTTCGGACAAGAGCGAATTATTATCACTCTTTCCTTCGATCGTCAAGTTGCCACTCGAATTCTATAAAAGATTCAAAGATATTAATAAAGTTTCGTTACTAGGTGCAAATACAGGGTTTCTACTAAAATCTAAGAAAAAATCACTTACGTTCTGTTTTAATAAAAGGCACACGTGGTGTCCTTGGAGGGAATGACCATATAGAGAAGCTGTGTCATTAATCTGTTCAACGAGAATGACGTTACACCTTTGACAAATAGTGTTTAAAGCACCACCGAAATCCTCACATTGCGCTACTTCTTTCTTAACTTTAGCCGTCAACTGTCCACTTTTCAATAATTCCGTAAGAATATCTCTATGGGAAAGTTGCCCTACCATGAAGCTACTACAGGATACATGCATGGTAAAGTCAAGTTTCTCTTGCGCGGTTCCTACTGAACTTTCGATCATGTAAGTCAGAGTACCACGTAATTTTTGAGGAAAAGTAACATCCGATACAACGATAGCAAGCTGCGCCTCGGTATTCGTTTTAGGGAGTAATTGAAAGTTCAGCTTCACTCCGAACTCGTCCTGGGGCTGAAAAGTGAAGAGCAAATTAATAACTGAAACAAACTCTGTACAATTCCATAGCAGGGTAGTCGTAAAAATTCATTTCTAAAATCTTCCTACTTCTCCATGAACAATATTTTATTTTGCCTGACCATTACAATTGAAGACTAAAGGATCTGAATTTTAGTTTAAAAATAGTACAATAATTTATTAAAAGTACCTTAATTATTCTGTCAAATAAAAAATACTATTAGAAATTTGTTAAAAATCTATCTTGATTTTATCATTTTAAAACTATAAATTATACTTACACGTCTATCGAGCTTCAGCGTCGATGTATCCGACACATTAAAAACCAATTCTTTCACGAGATTTTCTCCCGTATTAGTTAAAAGAATAGCTGCAACTACTTTATTCGGTTCAAGAGGTAGTTGCTTTAATTCATAAACCATACTTATTGTCTTGTCCTTGGCTAAATCTTTATACATAGAGATTGTCAGCTGGGGAGAGATTGTGTCAACTTCAGACAGATTAATGGCGTTTGGTAAAATTTCCTTAGATGGTGTAGAAATTCCAGCAGTTTCTTCATAATCTAATGTTTTCTTATCTTTCTTCTCTTTCGACTTTTTAGATTTTCTTCTATGCTTTGAATGCTCTTGGCTCTCTTCAGTATGTTTCTCTGTGCTCTTTGATTTTTTGTGCTTACTTTTCTTACTATCGTGTCTTTTATCTGTAAGAGCGACCGTAGGCTTGTTTGCAGCTTGTGGTTTTTCGGACTCATTAAGCACCCAGAGATCAATTCCTGAATTTTCATTAGGTTCCTCTTGCTTTGGCAGACTCTCCTTAGGGCTTCTATGTTTCTTTTTCGACTTCTTGTGACTCTTATCTTTTTTAGCACTCGTAATTTTTACTTCCTCTTGAAGACTATTGTCCACGCACCTGTGCTCTAAAACTGGAAGACGTTCATCTTCTCTCAAAGGTAAATCCAAATCAATATTCAGAGCTCGATGTGGATCATTTGCATCCGCAGCGTCATCGTCATCACTACCACTCAATTCTGCTCCAGGAGGTAATTCTCCTATACCCGTGTTTACGAGTTGTGAAGGATAATTTTCATCCTGGTCGTCATCTGAACTGCTCGATTTCCTATCTATGAAATTTGAAACACAGTAAGAATTGCTAAATAAATAAATAACCGAAGAAAAAAAAACTAATATATAAAATTACCTTTCTTAGATTTCTTCTTCTTGCCAAGTTTCTTACGCCTCTTCTTGCTAGATTCTTTATCAATATTGAAATATTTCTTTGAACTCCTAAAGTCTGTAATCTTCAGTGAGACAGGAATATCAAGTTTAGTAACAGGAATATTGTCATAGTCCTCCTCGTTATTATTAGTCAAATTGTGATAAGATGACGAATCTTTGCTGCTAGAAACTTTGAGATAATGTGGGTTGTTTTCCTGCTCTAACTTTCGCGCCTCTCGCCTTTTCTGAAGTTCCTCGACAGTCGGTTCGTACGTCTCGCGTTTCGAGTAAACATCCGACTTGTCAGATTTCACGAAAATCTCATTCATATCTTGATCTTCGGAGTCTGAACTTTCAGAAGGTGGATCGTTAATCCAAGAGTCAAGGTCCAAGTCCGGAGGAATTTGTACCTTCCTCTGAGCTTTAGGAGCTACAGGATTCAATTTTCCGATGAAGGCATCTGCTAATTCTGTAGCTAGTCCGGGATTTTCTTTTAGACAGTCGAACAGAGCCATAGCAGAACTCGATCTTTCTTGCACTTCTAAATCGCTACTGCATATAAAAACAGCTAGTTTGTCTCTCATAAGGAAGATCTATAAAGCAGAAGATTTACAGGATATTTAAAGAGTATACGACTGAAAAACAATACATTTTTTATAGTTTAAAAGTGAAGAAAAAAGCATACCTGTTCCATTGCATTAGTGTCATTATCTTGCTCTGCCTTACTTAAAACGGTTGCAGCAAGTTTTAGAATATTATGGACGTAAACTGCCTGAATGTGGCCTGGCAACATCGATACTTGCGATCGAAGCATTGACTGCAATGTTCCTAGTGGGTCTTCCAGTTCACTGAAAAAAAAAAGTTTTAACATTTAAAAAATACCCTTATTAAAAATCATTCTTAATTCTTATACAGTAATTGTTCACCTTGAAAATTCTCCACAAATCCACGCTGCTGCGTACAAAACTTCAGACATAGTTGCTCTTGGTTGTCCAGCGAGCAGGCACGCATTTTCCAATAATAAGGCACACTGCTGAACTGCATATTTTCGAATAGCCTGAACGCGTATCGCAACATCCAATAATTGAGTTGCTACTAATTGTCCGTGCTTTGTTCCCTCCATTCGTGTTAGGTCTACTAATACTGAGATATACCTGTAACAAATTTTTCTTAATGAATCTCAGTTCAAAAACTTTAATATTTAAAAGCTTCTATTATAAAAAAAATGGTACTGACCATTCGAAGTAGGTAATAAATTGGTAGTTATTCTGGGAGCAAATCTGAATAATTTTCGAGAGCAACTCATCTCTATAAGTTGTGCCTTCAGCTTTGTCCATATGGACCATCAACTTTCTGACAATTTCCATTAAATTTTTCTTAGAAACCATTCCATACAACAAATCCAAGGCACGCAGTCTTATACTTTCATCTTTATCGTCTAGGCACTGCATAATGAGGTCTTTGTGTGCCTGAACACTCTTCGGATGTGTCTTAAGAATCTTTGACATTGCTAATAATCCCAAATATTTGAGATTTTGATCAGAGTCTTCTATGAGTATTCTCAGTTTCTGAACGCAGAGTTGAATCGAATCGGAGTGATTTGGCATACCAGACGAGATAGATATCAACACAGCTATGACTGTGTTGATACACTCATAGAGCAAAGACATCGCAGATGTACTGAAAATGTAAAATCGATTAGATATTTGTTCTTGGAAGTTCTTATAATTATATAAATTAAATAGCAGGTGACTTTACAGCAATAAATATGCAAAATAATAAACCTCGCGTTCTTGCTAGCAAAAAATGTATTATAAGAATTTGCATTATAAGCGATCATTCGCGACTTTATTGGTTACAATCTACTACAAGGCCAAATTGCTTTTGCAACTTAATATTTTAATATTTACAAGTGCGCTATTTTTTTCTTTTAAGCAAATTGGTCGTGTAGTGGATAATAGTATGGAAAATTGTATACCTGTGTATCAAATTGGTTAAGGGCTCTATTAGCTTTTTGCCAAGCCTAGGTTCTAGGGGTGTCAATGCGCCGAACTGAAAATGGAATGTTATACTCTAAAAGACACATACAGCAAAACATCAGTGCAATGTACTAACACCGCGTATTTTACACAGCAAGTTTGTCTTAAAAGTAACTAGTGTAACGGTAGAGGAGCATTCAAAATTTAGAAAGCTTCAATCAGAAGTTATTTAATCTTGAACGTCTTATAAATGTATAATTGATTAACTATGAAGACAAATTGCAAATTTCGCAAGTTTGTAGAATAAAATATTTATAATAACTGTTCAATTTTAGGTTATTAGATTTGCAACGTTTTCAAGTCAAAATTGTGTTTTCTAATTTTTTAAACTTGAAAAAGAACGATTAAAAATATTTCTATAGAAACTAAATTATCAATGTAACATTTTGTGCCCTCTACCCCTCAAGGAAGCCTTTTATAATTAATGAACATAGCCACAATAAAGTAATAAAATTTAAATATGTATTTTGTAAATTTTGGCTTTAGTTAAGCTCTTCTTTAAGCTTTTAGGGTATCAAAGTAGTGTAAAAATAACATTACTTTAAAAATCCCACGAATCTAAGAATCCGCAATGCAGAACAGAATTGTAGTGGTGATAAGCAAGTGAGAAGAAAAATTCGAGCTATGTATTCGTTCATTAAAGAAAAGCTATCATATTTTTTCATTCTTTTATCTAATCACAGGCTGCAAATGCATTGTCATGTGCCACCTAATGTTCGTTTGCATCGCGGGTTATCAGAAAGTGTGTTCTGCAAAACTCAATGCTGATTTTAAAAAAATCAACTTGCGGAATGACACTAGATTACTAGAACTAGCATTTCTACAGAGCTGGACAATGTTCAAATATAATACATTGAAATATCAAATAATACACTTCCAGGGTGGCTGCAAAACTTTATTTTTAAAATTTTCTAACTTTTCCATAACCGATTTTTCCTTTTTCCTGGCGATTTATATTTAAGCCTCAAAGATCTTATTTTTAATTTTAAAATAGTCAAATACTTCATTAAATACTTTAATTATACCTTTTCAGTAAGAAAAACTATAAAATCTCTTCAAACCATTGTAAGCCTCCCGTATAAGTAAATTTGAAATTTTCTTGAATCACTGATTTCTTTTTTCATGAACTTTTGTCCAACTGTGGTAACTAGCAAAATTAATACATATAATGTAAACTACTGGGCGAAGGAACACGGAATCGGCTTTTTTTAAACCTTGATATGAGGTCAATTAGTGGTTGTGTCAATCGACGACCCAATTTCGGCTCGATCAGCGTTATCGTTGAGAACTGAGCACGTGAAATATTACAGAAATTACTTAAATTCGGTCGTGTTTAAAGATTAATCACAGAACAATTAAATAAATAGATTGATTCCCTCTGATATTTACATAATTAAATTTCTTGTTCAATATACTTGCACCCTGTGTAGTATCCTCTTCAAATTCAGTATTTTACTAACAGTACTCATTTAATTACAAAATCAATTGAACTTAATTGGTAAGAAAAACGCATGAAAGGAGAAAGTTATATACTTACAAGTTTGATGATTTTAATGAGCATCCAGTTGTTTGTAGAGGTGGTCATGAGCTTAAAAAAGACAGGAGCAAGACTCAAGTAATTTTTTGGATTCTTTCTAGCTAGTTCACAAACTACGTTAACAGCAGCTGACTGAACGCCACTATCTGGATCCTCAAGTCTTTCTTTCAGCCTCGGAAAAGCAGGCCTCAGAGCCTCGGGAAATCGTAGGAAAACCTTGTACATCATTAACACTGCTTTCTTTCGAAGATAGGGTTTCGTAGACGTTAGTAGAGTCATTATGTCGTTGACTAAATCGCGCGCTAAGTCAGGACTTATAAAACAGGAGAGACCGCTAAGCGCTAACCCTGCGTCATATTGATTCTGACTATTCAAATCTTTACGGATCATATTCGTAGTCAACATTAGTAACTAAAATAAATCATATCATTAGTAGTGATTATATATCAATATTTACTTATTATTACTTTTCAGTAAAAAATCTTACTTCGGTTTCTGTATGGAAACTTTGACTAGCGGCTAAGTATCCTATACGCTTGTAGGTGAATTTTGGAGATGACATTACTTCAATTATGTTGAAACCTGCCCAGCTGATGTCATATCCCAACATTTGGAGCTAATTTTATGAGAATATTTTTACTAGTATGTATCATAATTAGTAATCCAGTAATTAGTAAACAGTTATTAATTTTACAACATATGTAGAACTTAAAGTATTAAAAGTTACCAGCAATCAGTTTTAAGGAGAATATCTGCTTTTCAATGCTAATGGTGTTAGAAAAATATCAAAATTATGACGTCAATTTCAATTTTACATTTGGTTACATTTGACAAGAGATTTCAAGTTTATAGAATTTTAAAAACACTCAATTAAAGGAATTTTAAATGAAAGTTAGAAACCTTATTCAAGAGATTAATCTCATTTACCACAAGTACTGATCGATCAAGAATTTTCCTCGTTGTTTAGTAACATAAGTATTAAGATAAGAATAAATTCAACCTTTTTACATACATATGTTAATTTAGCAACGGCATTTGCCTTCACAGCAATATTATCTTGCCGCAACTCCTGTTTGATCTCTTCCATGCACTGTGCAATGTATTTTGCCTGAAAGAAGACAATTAAAAGTAAATAAGGTAAGAAAGTTTTCCTCCAAGTTGAAGGCAGATTTTACTAATGTAATTTCAAAGAAAATTATAAAATACCTCATTTTCCTTATTGTTCCTAATCCCTCTTACGAGATCAGTTAAATTCTTGTCAAATATTCGTTCGAAATTCCCTTTTACTTTGCGCAGAGCCATGATGAAAGGTTAATTTAAATCAAAGTCTCCTTATTTATTTCAACACCCACTTTTTATCACCTCTATTAATGCACAATTAATTCACTTATCACATTCTATTGAGTTATCAAAAAGAAAATTTCGCGTGAATTGGGTGGATTTTAACTTCAATGCTTCAATCGGCAATCAACCTATCAGTGTCGCCATTTTCCTTTCTCTTTGACAGGTTGGCGATAAAACCTGGTTCACACGAAAAACATTAAGGTCTATTTTTACCACTACAATTTACGCGCAAAAATTCAAATCTCTTAATTCGCGTTTTAAAATTTTTTAAAGAGTTTTGTTGAAAATTTCAACATTTCTCAAAACAAAAAGGTTATTCATACCTTTTACACCTGTGAAAAATGAAATAAATTAATGCAACCTGAAACATAGCAAAATTGTTGTTATCGAAAACAGAGAATACAAATGCAAAATAAAAAATTCAAAATGGATTCAAAAAACACATCCATATCTCTTATTCATAAAAGGGCGAGCATCCACGCGAAAATATAAATTAAGTAGTTTGGGATCAGATAATTAATTATAGCCATTGGCCATGTAAAATAATTTTGCTCTATCTAAAATAAAACATTTTGGTTAATCAACAGCAATTTCGCAATTACAAAATTGTTGATGACTAGCAAAATTTGTTTATTAGATTCAGCTAAATTTATTTTATTAAAAAAAAAAATGCAACACAAATATGTGCTGACTTAATTTGATGTGGTGGAAATCAACAGATTATCCACCAAAATATTTTTCAAACTCTGAAAGTATATAAGGACATATAAAAAGACACAATGAAATTCATAACAAAATATTAAATTACAAATCTGCATAGTGGCAAAATTTTAAATAACGAACAATCTTTCTATCATTAGATAGATCTGTGTTTGGAATTCGGCCTGTCGCATATGTACGTATATATTTAAAAATACACAAACCCGTTTTGTGCTCGAGTTCCCTTAATAAAAAAATGCCCAAAAACAGTCCTATAACTCGAGCGCACTAACTTTCAACGATGGCTTTACCTACTTATAATTAAACATTCACACTAGACAATTAAAAAATTACCTATACCTTCCTAGCTATATCTAAAAAAATGCAAAACTCTTTTTCACCAACACACACACTCCACGATTCTCACACATACCGCCCAGGTGCATTAGGCTTTGGATTATACGTCCCGGAACGCATCCGCACCTGAACTCAAATAGCTGAAAAAATCACATACCAGAAAAATACAAATTAATTATGTACTCTAAAACGTGTAAGAATTGAATAATTTTTAGTGAATAAAAAAATTTTGTCTTGACTATTAACAGTCAGGGTGTCTAGTGATTCTCTATAACAAAATTCCACGTCCTTTCCAAGTTTTACAGGTCAGAAAAACTTGAGGCTTTCAGTGCTGCAAAATTGTTTATTATAAATATTCCCAACTAAACTTCGTTAATATACAACTATACAACTATACTACAATTTTTTTTAGTATTTTAAATATAAATATTGCTAATAATCAATTAGAGTATTGGTTGCAATAATAGCTTGCCAAATAAAAACTACTTTTTCTTATAAATAATTAAATCTAAATTCCCATTTCATTCATGAATTGGAAATATGTACATAATTATGTTGAGTTTAGCCACAATATATTTATCTGAATTTGATTTTCTAATATAATATATGAAGGGTTGACAATAGAGGGATTCCAAAATTGTATTTAATCTCAACTATTTTTAAATTGGACTTTTGAAATTCTAACATTTAAATTTAAAAATTTAGCACCTTGAAATTTAAAACATTTAACGAATTAAAAAATTCAAGGATATTTCCAGATTATCAAGGTGGCTAGACACCCAGACAGTAGAAAAATATGTATGTGTATTTACTATATGAGAATTTGCATTTAGTGCATGAAGAAATAATATTTCATAATTTTAAAAAGACTTTAATTTTAAAAGAGTCTGAAATATCATGTATAAAATAATATTATTTCAAGGACAATAAAGCATGAAAAATAAAAAATGAAGACATGTGAATAAATGTAGGTTTTCAACGAATCAAAAGAGTATGTAATATAAATTAATAATATATTTAATACAATGCAAAAATTAGCTGCCTTTGATTCGTGTACTTTCCTGTAAATATAAAACATAATACAAGAGAGATTACACTGTACAGATCGAATAATTACTTTCGATCAATGCAGTGGCCACTATGCAATTTGTGTTGTATAATAAATTACAACCTGCCTCTCCGTGCTGGTTCGGAACTTTAATCCTGCAACATGATTGGAGGGCAGGAGGGACTTGAAAAATAACTTACCTTCGCGAATTCCATCGACGGATTGTTGACAGGAGTTGGCAGTGGTTGAACGAGCTGGAACAATGAGAAAAAATTTAATAAACAAGAAACATTCAACAAATATAATTAAAAAGAACAGAGAATCAAAAGATACAGAAAAAGATAGATTCTGTGCGAGAGAGAAGTAGATTTAAAAATTATATAAAACATTAGAAACGGAATAAGAGCTGTAACACATTCAAATTGGATCAAAATCGTTCATTGTGCCTAAATATTTGTCTAAAGTTGAACAATTTTTTATTCAGAAACATTTAAAACAATTAATGAATAATTTCGAGTTTAAATTAGCAGGAAAAAAATAATTTAAAAATAAAAGGATACAAAATTGAACAATATTGAATTTGCCGTCTCACGTGTTTATTAAAAGATTGTTTTTTTTTCCTAATTGCGTTTCTCATAAATGTTTTTTAAACAATTCTAACTTTCCAGACTACAAACTTAAGGGCATGTGATACTTTACCATAAGAGCAATTTATTTTCCGCAACTTTACGCTTGCAATAATAAATATTT
>JAUESH010000020.1:1185721-1205341 GCA_032275165.1 Synergus magnus
GGCAGCCCTACTTTTACGCTTCTTTCGATACCTAACTTACGCTACTTTTCTTACGCTTTACGTAAGTTAAGCCATCGTCTATTTGATACTGAAAGGGAGTGTATTTGAAGTGCTTTTAGGGAACCCCAGATATCCCTCTTTAATTGTAAAACCAATTAAGGGCATGTGATACAAACACCCCAACCTCATAATTCAATCTCTTCATTTTATTCAATAATTATTAAAATTAGATATTTTTTGCTTAATACTTCTTTAGTCTATTTTTAATACAGAAGTATGGTTATAGAGCAAAAAAGTGTCTAGTTTAATACATTTTGAGTAAAATCTGTTGTCAGAGTTCTATTCTCTGAGCATTCGAGTGTTCAGAATATAGACTTAAGAAGTAAGCGAAAAAATATCTAATCCTATTATTTATGGAATAAAATGAGGATTGAATTTTGAGGTTAGAGCATTTATCCAAAACCCTTAATTAAATATTTTAACATAATTAGTTAGTTAGAAATTTTCGAAACATACGTTGATTGGTTCGAATTATTCTAGTTTCGATCGCAATGTAATTTTCCATATTATTCACATCATAATAAATATGTATGTATAAGATATAAAAAAAATAAAAAGTGAATCATTAGACAACAATTAAAATCTCCCACCCCTTCCTCTATCAATCGCACTTACTGCATAATACTATAAAAAAATTTACCACAGGTGGTTTCTCCCAGTGGACGAACTCCATCCTGGAGCCGCTACAAAATGTCGAAATTCTCAATATTCGTTTTGGCTTTTTGCGCAATGGTCGTCAAGTGCCATCAAATCCACAATAATTTTACGTTGATCCTTCATTCTAATTTGCAATCACGATACAGGCTTCGATCAAAAATACTCCAGTGTATGGGTAAACTGCCAGGACATCGATGTGTATAACTTGAAATCGCACAAAGAAAGCTTTACTAGAAAGTAGAAAATGGCGGCCATTTTCTATTCGCGCCACCCACAACTCGCGCACTAACGAATTTCATTTTCTTCGATTATCACACTAAATCTGTCGACCGATGAAGAAATGGTAATGAAAAACTCACAAATCGCAATCGGTGATTCCAAATTCACAACGCGCGTCACGAATAATAAAATTATAAATATGTAAATAAATAAAACAAATTGACAAAAGACGCCAGAGGTCATTGTAAACCGTTATACACTACGAAAATCTAAAAAGTTAGAAATCAACAAATCACTATCGAATTTCAAACTAATACTTGTACCAATTATCACCGTAAACTGTAGTTAGCTGAGGGTTACAGGAAATTACAACCGTACCGAGATCTCGCTAACAATTTACCTGAAAAATATGAAAACACAAAAAACGCGTTCGTTCCTATCCTCGCCCCAACTAACAATGGCGTTGTCATGGTGATTCGCGATTGTTGAAGGAATTTTTCAGCGGTGGGGGTAACTTTTGGCGCAATTATTTAATTTCTCAAATATACGGTGAAATTAACATTGATTCATGTTCCCAACAATGTATTAAGGGAAAATATTAATTTAGAAATATTCTGAAGACTTGATATATTAATATTTGTTTATTTTTTAATATAATATATTTAAAAAATAGTGCATTCTGGGTATAAACAAAGATGGCGTCATTGGCGCGAAATTTAAAAAATACTGGAAATTAATTTGAATTTAAATTTGATTGACGATGATCACGTGAAGCATATACATTTAGTGGCGGGAAAAAAATGCATTTGAATCAAACTGAGTAGGTATAAATGGTATAAAGAGACATAAAAAAATAAAGAGAATAAAAATAAAATAAAGACATACACAAACAGATTTCTTTTTTTGTAATACTCAAAGAAATTCCTAAATAATTTAAACTTAATTGTTTATTAAAAATTAAAACAATAATTATTGGTGAAAAATTAAGATGGGAAGCTCAAGAAAGTTATAATTAAGATTTTTCCTAAAACACAAAATGAATTGCTTCTTGTAAATTGTTTTGTGTAGTTGAAAATAATAAAACTTGTATAGTATAAAACATGTTTTTATCACGAAGTACAAATATCGATGAACATAATAAAAGCATCGTTATGGGTTACGATCAGGATACAGTAAAAGTCGCATTTTACTATAAACTAAATTAAATTTAGTTTATGCTTTTTAACCAGAAGTAAAAATATAAATTGACATTCCAAGTAAACTAGTATTTTAAAATATTTTAAAAACAAAAATCTTATTTCTACATTATTGATAGAATTTTGTTATCCAATCTTTTGCACAGATAAAAGTTAAAGTTTATATCCTATAATAGCTTCTTTTATCATAAGAACGTATCATACATCTTAACTTTAAATTATTTTCATATAATTAAATCTCCAAGAAAGTCGACTTATGATTGCCACTAAAATCTAAATGAAAAATTCTCGGTCTCAACAGTTTTCTGATCCAGTAGCCACTCTGCGATTATTTGCTTATTATTAATTATGATAAGAAAACAAAATTTCTTACATACTTCGTTAGTCCTAATAATACCATGACGAGATAAGAAGAACTTAACATAACAGATCGTACTTCTTTGACCTTACCCGTTGCTAAAATTAACATTTTGAGATCTTGGAATCTTCTTTTACAGAATTTATCTTAAAGGATAAAAAATTCTTCAAGTTAATATCGTAAATTTAATTTGTCGAAATGGAATTTCGTGATAGGAACATTTTCCAATTTATTTCTACTTCATAGTCGCGGAAGTTTATTGAAATTATATCAAGACTCTTTTGTAATATTATAAAAAGGAGGTAAATAAATAAACCATTTTGTCTTTCTAAGGAAAATAAAGTCGAAATAAAGAAAATAAATAATTAAGGGAATTTTGAAATTTTAAAAATGAAATAACGTATTTAAACATTTGTACATACATATCTAATGAAATTACTTTTATAAAAAATGTTTCTTGTTACATTTCAAGTATTTTATGCAAATAATTTAAATTTTTTAATATTTTCTAAGTACATTAGATACTTCTATAAAAAACTGAAAGAAAATTTAACGTTTTATAGCTATAAAATGTTAAAATCATTAACGCGCGGATTTAAAAGAGAATTGTAAAAGAAATACAAGTTTGAAATTTGGTAAAGTCTGAATTTATCAAAACTTTTATTTTGAAAGCATATGAGTAAGTCGGTTTTACTCAAACATTCGTTTAATATTCGACTACTATCACTATATTATGCGTACAGTACACTTGTAAACAGTTTTAATTGTTCCTTCAAAATAAATAACTAAAATATAATTGCGTCCTACTTCTTGATTTGAAAAATTTACAATTGTTTTAGATTTAGATACTTAAATTATTTAGCCAAATAAAAAAATGTTTACAAATATTTTATACTGAAAAAAGTATCTATCTATGCATAATATCATATGAAAATTTTGAATTCGTCTAAAATAAGAAAACTCTTTTTTATATGAGGAAGTCAAAACACCGATTAATAAATTGTACAAAGTTACTAAAAATCTAATGAGAGCTTAAGTCATATCAATTCATATAATTATATAAAGTCGCAAGACATGTATTTAGAGAGTGAATAATACCCTCGTATAAAGAGATTTTCAGTTTCATTAATCCATTTTTTTATGTGCAAACATCCGCAAAAATCAATTCTAAAATTTGATGTTTGTCTAAAAAGTATTTCGCAAACCTAATTCTCAATTAACGGGACTGAAGTAACATTAAAATTAATTATATTCCTTTAATCCCTGATATTTTAAATTCTGCTTACTTGATAAGTAAACTTCAGAATTTTAATAAAGATAATCGTGCTATATCAAGTAAGATTAATGTTACTGCGGTCACGGCAATTCAAATTTCCTTTTTTAACATATTTACAGTGTGCAAAGACATTTTGCAAATAATTCATGTTGCACAGTCTTAACAACAGTCTACCAGAAACTGATCACTTCGTGAGATAATTTTTCTATGAATTTAAATATAGCAACATTTGAGAAACTATTTCGCATATCGCAAAGAAAAATATTTCCAATAAAAGTTTACGATTAAAGTTCTTGTACTGCTTTTCCTCTCTCTATATAAATATGTATATATCACCCAGGGTGATATTATATTATATTATATTGTTCATATAAGTCACTACTACGACTTTTAGATCAAATCATTCATAATAAAACAAATTATAATATTGCACGATGACAAGTATCTCACTCAAGATAAAGTAATTATTGGAAATACATTTCTTCACTGGTAGCTTCGTATATTTGTATTTATCTTCTCAAGTGGAATGACTTGTTTTTGTTGAATTGAGTATTACCGAATTATGAATCATCAAACGACGAGACGATTTTTACTTCGGGTTTCTGCGTTCTGAAGAGTTGCACTCCTTCCCGTGTCACAGCCGATCCTGTCACGTCCACAAATTCGAGATTCAATCTACTTACAGCTAGATGATGAAGACTTTGATCCGTGATTTGAGGATAATGTCTGAAACAATAATTATCATTTAGAAGTTTTAATATTTATTCCTTTCAAGTACATTTACAAAATTAAATAAAAAATTGTATTACCTGACTACCAGCGTCTTCAGATTAGGATTATTGCAAATTCGTCTGTCTTCTTCAATGCGAATTATGCCTCCTCGTCTGTTGTCCACGATTCTACGTTCAATAACATGACTCCCTAAGCTACAAATAGTTCTATCCGTAACTAAGAATCGCTCCATATCTTGAAAATCAAAATCTTCTGCCCGCACGACCTGCAAAACATATCGTTTGAAATAATAATTCAGAGATAGATTGACAGTTTTAGTTAAGTTAAAAAAATTTCGAATTAACGACTAACCTGAACCTGAGGTACTTGATCTAAAAGTTGCGGTCTCACCGCTGGTCTTTCCACGTCTCGGTGATTGACTTCTGCCCTTTGACCATTAATACTATTCACTGCAGAAACTCTTAATGTAGGAGGACATTCCAAATACAGGTGCGTTAAAGTTACCGTGCTAGTAAAGCAGGAAATTTCAGCATCTCCAATCACTGTGTTTCGTAAATCTAATATCTGTTGAAAAAAATTTCTTGTAAACTTCTTGTAAAAAGTATATGAAACATTATTATGAATCAGTTAAAACATACCTCTAATGATTTGTAACCGTATCTCGTCGCAAGACTAGCATAAGCAAGACATTCACCGAGACTGTGGCACGAATCCAGCCTGAGTTCCTTGAGCTTTGGTAACTTACTAATGACCATCAGTGAATGCGAAGAAAACCATGTACAGTTGCTTAATATCAAACACGTGAGATTAGGCATATGTTCGTGCACTTGAAAAAAGTATGATTTTTTCTGTTCCACATTAAGGACATCACACCCTTTCAAGGAAAATTTTTCCAGACTCGAAGGAAAGTCTGATATTTTTATCTGAAAAAAATGGATAATTATTAGTTTTCTTAAAGAAAGCCTCGAAAGTTTTAAATACATTATTATTCCTGTATTTCTTACTTCTTTCCCGTTTATGTAAAACTCTTCTATTATCAATTCCTTTAGTTGCGTGCAAGTTTCCCTAATTATCTTAAGGAAATTCTTGGTAAATTCTGAAAAATTATTTGATTCTGCTTTTCCACGTATAGCAAAAGTTTTGACTGAAGGTTGAAAGAATTTCACGTACTTTTTTAATTCTGCTACTGACATTGCTCTCTCACGATAATCCATAACATTCCATAAAGTTCTGTCTCGCGTGACTTGATCTAGACGCTGACAACATCTGTGAATAGAATTTTAAAGTAATTTACAGTTATTAAACATTTTTAAACTTATTTTAACAAAATAAAAGAAAACCCTATTTTAAAATCTTACGTGCTTAGATTCATCAAATCAAAAGAATCGAGATATTTTATAATCATGAGCAAAACATCATCAGAGAAATTCAACAAGTTTAGTTGAGTTGCAGCTCCATCTTTTGAATCATCTTCTATTTTTGCACGCTTCGAATTTTCACTGCTGGATGGCTCAGGCGACAAGGATTTACTCCGTTTAACCTTCATTTTTTTCTTGCACCTGAAAAGAAGATTAAAATAATTATTAATATTAAATATCAGTTATAAGATATGAAAGCAAAGATATTTACACTCTCAAACTTCAAGTTAACTTCGTATCTATAAATCTATAACAAACATTCTTTTGTTCCAATTTTTCATCTTGATTTAGAAAATTAAATACATGAATCGTAGAAAAATTGAAGAGTGAATATAAATACAGTTTCAATATGAAGCCGATATAACATATAAAGTACCTCTGACAAAAAACGTTTTTACGTGCTGTTACTTGTGTTCCGATTGATCTTGATCTTGTGAACATTTTTTAAGATTTCAACTATATAAAGAAAAATAAAATGTTTCTTGAAAAGCAATGAACAACTGTAAAACTAAACTTTGGAAACTCTACTGTTTTAGTCTTGGCCTCCTACACAGTTTTATCTTCCGTTTTGGCTTAAACCCAAATTGTAATATAAACAACATAAATTATCGATTAAAATGTGCTAATTCATGCTTTATAACTTTCATCTTTCATCAAAAACATAAAGAAGATCAAATCCCACGGAGTTCTTCTTTGAAAGAAAAGTTTGTATTTATAGACGAATTAAATATTTTTCACTCATTTTTTCCATTTATTTTACTGTCTAATAATAACTACAATGATTTTGCAGTTTCATCTTATGTTGGCATCTGTACAAATGTCATTTATCTTTGACCATATGATTTTTTAGACTTTTTTCTATTTTTTTTCTTTATATTACCGAAAATGACTACTTTTAAGTGAAAAATATCTGATTGGGAGATACAAAAAATTCTTTTTCTGAAAAGTACAACTTTTCTTTGAAACTTTATTCAAATAAGTATTTCTCGAGATATTGAAGCAAAATGATTAAATTAATTTTTTTATAAATATTCACTTTAAATCACAAAAATCGTTTTTTAAAAATCTCCCATTTTTTTGGAGGTGAATCTTATAATTATGTTATAAAAATTTAAATTTATGATCTGCACACATCCATGATCAATTTAAAAGCATATAAAATAGAAGGAAACAAGTGACTTCTGAAAAGGGACATAATGCTCTCTTCTAGAGCAAGTAATTATCATTGAAAAAAAAAGACATCATTCGAGGTCACAAAATATATTCAACTTTCAATTATACCTATATACTCAGCATTATTTACACATTCTCATTAAAATTATTAAGAAATAAAAACACAAAAATGTTATAATTTGCCCAATATTTGCAAAATATAGAAATAATAAGTTATCTTATTACACTTATTACAATCATCTAGTGAATCACTATCTGAAATCCAGCTGTCACAATTTTTACATCAGGATATACACATTTATCGCTAATCAACAAAAAAATTATAATGCTCAAAGTGTTTATGGAGCTATGAAGCAAAAGCAAATGTTTTGAAAAAGTGAAGCTTCTATAATATAAACAGTAAATTAGAGCGACATAACCTAAAAATTGTAGACACTATTGACTTTAACTCGATGAAAATTACTTCTCCTTACCTTTATTACACGTCAGAAATTGTAAAAAGAGTTTTGGCAGTTTAATTACTTCAAGAAACGTAGATTAAGTAGAGTTTAATGCTAAAATTGAAGTTTCTTTCAAAGAATTAGTGTTCACTAATTTCACAAACACTCACCACTTGACTCTCACCCACGCTGACGCTCTCGCTTCACACAGGCACAGAATACCCAACACTACAAGCCTCTACACTACAGAAATGACACTACACTCAACTGCCGATTCTGTGCCCACTAGTTATATTCCGGGTTCCCAGTTGTTCCCCCCCAGTGCTCCCTGGAGAAATTCTGTCATTGGCTGTAATCTGGCGCGCGACTCAAAATCAAATTAAATTAATTCGATTTTGAATTGCGCGCCAAATTTGGACCAATGACAGCATTTCTCCAGCAGGACCGATTATATGCCGCCCAGACCCGAAGCCGGCACAGAATCGGCAGTTGAGTGTATTCACACGTATAGAGACACGTATACACTGATCACTGTGTTGCTGTTTTTGACACATTTATCTGAAGTGAGATGCAAGAGCTAACCGTGTTTTGTACATTAGATTAAAACTCAAATTGGTAGGGAGTGGATGAGGTGTCTTAAGCATAATATTCGTATTTAAAATAAGGTATAAAACCATTCATTACGGAATATCTTTGATTATACGGATAAAATTACATACTTAGTACGCACAATTTTGTAAATGCAACACTGAGATTGTCTCTGCCTACTACTCTGTGATTGGCAACACTGAAATTCAATAAACTGCAGTAAACTTCAAATTGAATCAATTTTGACAACAAGAGATTTTAGTTTACTGCATTCACATTTACTGCATTTTTGTTTAAACAATGCCTCGTGGTATAGAGCATCGTACAGTTTCTCCAACAATAGAAATATTTCGAACAATCCTTCGAGGAGTGAGTAATTTTCTTTATTCGCCATACAATTTGCTACAAATCTATACGTAAATAAATTAACTTATGTAACATATTTTGTATTTTTTTGTTTCTATTATTAATTCAACATGTATTGTATTAATATCAATTGCCTTTGTTACTGATGTTCCTATTCTAACGACTAATCCACGTCTTCAAATTTAATATGCAAGAATAAATTTATGAGCAAAGGTTTATCAAAAAAGGTTAAAACTCTTCAAATTTAAACCAATTATATTTATAATGTTTCTTTCTATCTTGAATGTAAATCTTTTTGAAACGTTCAAATGACTACATTCTTTTAAAGTATGTATTATTTATTTTCCAGTGGGCACACGATATTAGAAACGTTTTTGGAACGTTCCAGGAACGATCCTATGTCCGAAAGACGTCCAAAAACGTCCTTAGAACGTTTTTGAAACGTTCCAAAAACGTTTCTAACATCGTGTGCCCAATTGCCCACTAGGTTGTTTTAAAAACTTGGACTACTCCAAATTTAACATTGTTCCGAGTAAAAATATAAAATACTTTACATAATTGTACTCCAATCCTTGTTCTAATTTCTATCTTGATCAAAATAGTTCATGTATATATTGACTGTAAAATTAAAAAATCTGTCTAATATTTCCAAATAAAATTGCTTCCTTTGCAGAGGAAACACAAAAATGCGTTGAGATATGCCGATCAAGTTGCAAGTCGTGATCAGCCTCCACCAGATATTCCGGGTGGGCCATACCATAGGCTTACAAAAATATATTACTACACCCGAGATGCAAGACGTGAAGTAAAACCGCCTGATGTAGTTGTTTCTGCTTCTACAAAACTAATTACAGAAGGGTATTTAACAAAATAAAATTTATTACTCTCAACTGAAGAAATCCATACTAAAATCAGAAAAAAGATTCAGAACTAATATGTTAATTCTTTTCAGGAAAAAAACTGATAAACCTAAAGCTCTTACTCCAGGGAAGACTTACAATTGGGATTAGTTTTAAAAACTGAAAGAAATGTCATTAAGAATAGTAATGCAATCTTATAAATAGATAAAGAAATTTCTCTTGTTCATTGATGACTGTAAATATAATAAAGTAAAATTCTTGATGTCACTAACTAAATTATTACACAAGAAGAAAAATAATCCAAAATGATTCGATTATCGATGAATAGTGAAAAGTCTTGAATGTGAATGAAATAATGACAAAGTATTAAACGAGAGATTTTTAAAATTTAATCTATAACCGTCAACAATTCGTAAATTAATAATTAAGTGAAGGAATGTGATTGTGTACTCGAATCTGACTACATACGACTTTAGAGTTTCACATGAATCCTTAAAAATTATTGTACATTATTACATACATACATAAATACATACATACACGACGTACAACTAACTTCCTTGAAATTCCTTAAGTATTATTATAACGTTATTAAGTATTTTTACAATTTACAGCACTGATATTGCGCAGTCTAACAATGCCATGAACTTGACAATAATTGAGGTACGCGTGACTCTTGAACATCGACTGTTTAGCCTCCGGGTCGATTGAATTGAGGGAAATACTTGGAAAAGAAGGATTCTTCCGTTTTTAAATACAGTTCAATATGGAATTTGATTTTGGTAATACTGTATCATGTCGTAAGCTTTAGTACGGAAATTGACGTAACTGTTTCGAATGACGTTGAGCATAAAGGTCGCAGCTTCGCGATCTGTAGCCGTAGGTGCGAATCGAGTTCGCAGTAATTTTATTGTTTGGCCTCGGAAGCAAGGTAATCCTGTGTCCAACATCAACGAGACTAGAGATATTATAGCTTCCTGATAAGGCCTGCAAATACAAGGTTTAATTATTATTTGACCACTCAACCGGGAAATCCAAACATAAATAAACCTGAAATCGAACATACCTGACAGCAAGGAAAGCTTGTACGCAAAGTTCCATGAACCATCGGAAGGGTGGAGCCTCCATTTTTCCACCCATGACCAACACCATTTCATCCGTAAGTTTGATATCAGGTTCGAAACCTAAATTACCACCTGGTGAACTCTCAAACATGAAACCAAAGTCAATGTGAATAATGTGGCCTTCGTTGTCAATCATTATGTTTCCATTGTGACGATCTTTGATCTGAAGAAGATAAGTAATGACGCTGTAAGCGGCCATAGACTTAATGAAATTGCGTCGTACATTTTGGAATTCTTTCGTCGTTTCATCTCCATATTTAGTTATGAAGTATTCGTACAATCCACCATCTTGTCTTCGACCTAGTTGGTCCCTCGATTCCGCATTTGGAACGCACTCTATCACGCCACACTATTTACAAAAGAATGTATATATAATTTTAAGTGAAGACAGATAAATAAGAAAATTTTGGAAAATAACTTACACCTGGAGCGGTGGCTACGACTCTATATGGATACAAGAATAAGCTGAGTCCCACTTTTTGGAATATATTTTTGAAAATGCTAATGACCTGAAGGGCCAACATATCTTGTCTAACATCGTCTCCAACCTTAAAGATTGCAGCTTGCCATGATTCAATTCCTGAACTTTTTGTTTCAACTTTTGTATTCGAAGAGACCGCCATCGCGATGTTTTCCAATTCGTTGATTCCGTACCGTTGTACCTTAAAACGTGCAAGGAAAGGTGCCTTGGCAGCACTGAAATTAATAATTTTTTACATTATTAATTGAGTTGAATCCTTAATTCATTATACTTATAAATTTAATTTTTCAACACCATACCTCTGCATAGGTGTTCCGCTATTATAATCGATATCTATAACCATCGCTTCAGGATTTGAAGGCAAATAACACCCTGGCTGAACCTTAATTTCTCTTAAACATCGAAGACACGCTTGTTTTCGCTCAATGCCTTTCGGGTAAGGCCTGATCTCTCCTGAAATGCTCGTTATTTTCTCAAAGAAATCGAATTCCCTCTCGTAAAATTGTTTCGCTGGTCCTGAGAGTGCCCCTAGAATACTCTTCACCAGTGAATCTAATGTATCGTAAAGGACGGGGTCTTTGATTTGTTTATCTTCGTCCATATACATGTTCGTGTACATATTCCAGATTAACTGATGCGCTACGACCTAAAAAATATTTTTTCCATAATAAGCTTGAGTTTTATTTAATCAAAGCATAAGTGAATAATCAAAATTGAACTGGTACCTGCGATCGTTTGGAAATCGTCTTAATAAATTCAGTAACGTAGCCCATGGAGTCATGTCTCAATGCCTGAACGAGTTGAGGGATGTAAAACAAAACAGCATCCGCTGGATAACTTCCCAGAACCTTAACTGCATATTGCGCTGAAATCGGATGATGAGGAAATTGTCTCGAAAAGTAAGCCAATGCTTGAATTGGTGATACCCTCGCCCATGTTAACATGTAGACCAACTGTAAATATATTTGTCGAATATGATAAAAATGTGATTAATACAAAATCGATTAAATATCATCAAAACTTTTTAAGTTAACAAACCTCAGGAGCATCATTTAATAAAAGATCTGTAGTGACAAGATATTGCAAAGCTTCTGGAACATGCATCACACTATCAGGTCGAAGCCGGACAAGTCGACAAACCTCCTTGACAATAGTGTCTGAATATTTCACACGCACTGGTAGAAAAACTGCTAAGACAGGACTAATGTCCCAAGCAAGTCGAGTATAATCTCGCCAATTGCCAATTGTCTTCAAACGCCATTCCGCGATACTTTGCTCTCCTCGCACTGCTAGATCTGGCCTATCTCCTGGATTTCGCCAAACCTGTACAGAAAAAATTATGAACATAGTTCTTTAAAACTGTTTGACTTACAGCGATTCTCTAATAGAAAAAAAATAAAATCTACAAACCAATAGCAATTCAATTTCTACAGCTAGAAGTTCTAGGATGAGATTTCGTTTCTTGATATAATCCTTTATGAAAACTTCGTTTCCAGTAACAATACGCTTACTGCGATTGCTGCGTTTACTGAGAGTATTACTGCTCGCAGAAAGCGGCATTGTGTTTATCCATCCCGAAGCTGCAGTTTTTCCTACATCAGAACCGCTCAGCGTTGGAGAGTTGATTATGTCACTTGCGTTACAATAATTGGGAGACGCACTCATGTGCGGTCTGATGATTTCATACTCTCCATCGCCGTTCGTCATCTTCAAATACTTTTTATCGCTTTTTATCACCTGTTTGAAGGGAAAACAACTTTATTTATTTATTCAACTCCCCAGTGATTATGCAATAATTCATCAGAGAAATTTCTACTTCCAGAGTAAACAGAAAAAATGTATTACCTGCCAAAAGCGTCGGAGTGTTAAGATATCCTGTAAAAGTTGGTCCCCCTCCTGAGTAGGACTCTGACGCTCACGACAGAAGTAATCCAAACAATTGCAGTAAACACGTTCACGTAGAACGTTTTTACTTAAGGATTTTGCGAGTGTGTCACCTTGAAGTAATATCAACCCACAGGAGAGGAGTTTAAATCGTACTCCCACAGCTGCGACGTGACGATTTAAATGAGCCTCGTGTCTCTGAGCACCAACCGTCATCGGCAATGAACGATGCAGTAACATCGCAATCATCTCCACAGTTTCCTGGCAGCAATACTTGGCCGTTTCTATGAGTTCTAGTATAAAAGTGACCCAGATGTCATGCGGTTTCACGTCAGGTGGATTGGGTCCTAGCTTACAACCCTCATAGACTGCCAGAGGGCTTACCTCCTCTTCTTCTTCTTGTGAAAAGAGACCCATTTTTTTATCTACAGTATACTGCCATGCTGAGAGCATTTCCTGTAGGAAACAAAGCTTCAGATCTGGACGCGTTGTGAAAATCCATTGCCAGCAATCAATTGCTGTGGACATTGCGGTATCTGTGAAAAGCTCGACCTGCGACCAGGCAACTTTATGTAACAAAGGCCTGTGTGTTCCTAAAAGAAAGAATAAAATGCAGGAAATTAGTATATTCATGAAAATTTTTTAATTACTTAAAATTTCTTGCCACTCTAACTTTAAATCAAGTAAATATTTTAAAAATACGAACCTGGAACAGAAATCAGAAGAGCGGTTGCTCGCCAAAGAGCACCACGATGTTGTTTATCATTTTGTTCGTCACAAGCTCGTGAAACAGCATCAATTAGTCGGCTGGCAACTGCATTTCGACTAGCTTCATTTATACTTTCTGAAGATGGAGATTTACCGCAAGCAAGATTAAGCATTCCTGCAACTTCCCCGGCGAACCAGGAACGCGCCGACATCATCGAAATAAGCCAGGAATTTGCGCCCTTCGCTCGGGATCGCTTATCGATGGAATTAGTCTGCAAATTAAGTAAATGCTTCAGAACAGGCCTATCCAGGTTGGCGCATTAATACTTTTCGGTAACACGTCCGCTATTTTAAAACCAAAATTATCTTACAGTTACAGAATTTGTAGAGGGAAGTGCCAGGTCCACAAATTCAAGAATGGAGTCAGCGGCCATCGCATATTCAGCATACGGCCACGTTTCAGAAGGAATACGATTAATATATTCTTGTAAATGCGAACGAGTTGCTTCAGGCGCCCATTTCATTGCTTCTTGAACAATTTCTTTACACCTTGCAGTAAAATCCTTCACTATAATCTACAAATAATTGGAATAATTACTATCTAAAACTTAAAAATATTCGATCCAGACTTTATTTTTAGGAAAATTGATTTTAATTTTGAAAAGACCATACCTCTCTTGCATCGACAGTTTCCATCAATTGAATTGTATAAGGTGTTCCAGGTATTTGCAACACTGGTGTTTCTTCATTGGGATCAAGGTAAAGAGAATAAGATAAGACCTGAAAGCAACAATTCGAATAAGATCTAAATATTGGAGCAGTCTTAGTTATGTAATTACTTCCAATGGATTCATACCAGTAAAATATCCAACATAGTCCACAGGACCTTACAATTCCAAAGAAGATGCGGGAATGCATCCACCAAAGCACTCAGGTACGTATCAGCGACTCGTCTAATTTGTTTATGAATATGATTAAAATAGACCAAAAGAAATTTAGCATGATTCTCCAATTGCTGTTCGCGTTTCTCATCTTTTGATTTTCGCTGCATCACGTCTTTAAATTTGGTAAAAACAGCATTGCCTACGCTGCAAATACATTGCCACATACCACTTTTGTCTTTCAATAAGGCAGTATCACTGAGATATTCCATAATTGGCTGTAAACTTGGTTCAGGACTATTTTCCACCCTCAGCGTTTCTAGCCAATAAACGGATAATAAGTACGTACACTGAGCAAATTGTAATTTGGCAACGTAGGGTGTCACGTCACTCGATCGTGAGACGTCATTCGGTCGTGTAAGGTCACTCCATCTGTAAAATAATATTAAATCCAATTTTTCACAATATTTATATTTCACTATATTCTTATACATAAAATACATTCCCTGACGAGAATGTAACTAGTTTAATTAATAATCCAACCTGCTGCTCATCTTGAGTATCTGGCTCCGTAATTCCTGGAGCTCGTTCTGTGAAACACTATCATTTCTGACAACCGAAGTAAACTGAAGTTCACGCATCTCGACCCGCGAGCTAATTTGAAATACTAGGTAGGGAGATTTTACAGCGATTTCCTTAATTCCTTCGTACCAATCACAAGGCCATATTTGTCTTGAGGAATCTGATACAAATCCCATCACGACGCAGTACAGCCAGAAATCCTTGAAAATTTTTAACATCCGAGGACGAGGACTCCTGATAGGAGGTAAACGACGAACTAAAATTGCGATTACTGGTATTAGAACGCCCATACCGCCTGCACTAGTCGATGTTTTCTGTAAAGAAATTAATTAAAATACAACTAATATTTTCATCAACACAAGCTTTATCTGTTCTTTTAATTGCTCTTTTCACTTACCGTTGAGGCTGTTACATTATTCGAGGACTTATCGCTGGCTCTTTTGGGTTCAAGACCCAATTGTACGAAAAGTTCCAAAAGACGAAGAAGTAAGTCATCTAATTCAGATTCTCCCTGCATGTTCGCAGCTATATTAGCGAGGGCATTAGTAACTGCAGAGGAGACGTGCAAATATTTTTGGCGGTCATCTGTTGGCACAAGTGGCATCCAGAACATTCGCATAATTTCCTCGTAAACCTAAAATGTAAAGAAATTAAATCAAGAAAAAATATATTAAGTAAAAATAATTCGATTCAAAATTTTTAATGAGATTGTGAAGAAACCTGAGAGACTGATTCTCTTTCGCTTCCTTCTCCCGTTCCACATTTGGCAATAAGCATACAACCCAGCTGATTGACAATAAGAGCGTCTAGCGCACTCTGTTTTCGACAAAAACGCTGTTGAAAGAATTGTAATATTGTTCGTGTAGTCTTTGGCTTATCTTTCAGACCAACTGCTACGTGTCCTAACATAATTACGATGTTCGTAGAAATTAGCTCATTTGTTAGCCGTTCATCATTTTCACTGAAGAGAGGATGAAGTATTTTTAGTTATATATAGTCAATATTTTAAAATCTTTATGGTCAATAAAAGCATAATAGAACAATATGTTCCCCTCACTTTATAAATACTCTGTAATACAAAGGCATAAAAGTTTTTAAAATCAATATTAATTGAACAGAGTAAAATACCTGTTGCTCTTTTCAGCAGTGAAAAGTCTGTTTGACACACTTGCAACTAAAGCTGGCACGCAATCTGGGTCTACAGAATGTGCAGCTTCCAGGGCAATACAGAGATTTCTGATGGCTGAGTCTCTCAATGTTTCAAAGGCCATTTCCGTTAAAGACTTCTGTTTAGTATCATTTTCTCGTACCTCCTTATCTTGCACTAAGAAATAATAAAGTAATAAATAAAATATTTATCTTGCTGAAACCATTCTATGAAGTTGATAAAAATGCTACTTACCCGTTACTTTGAACTGATTCTTGGACAATCGTTCGCTACATTGTCGATGAAGTTTGAGAAGAATTGGTGAAGGGGTCACAAGAAAATCCCGTAAATTGTAAATCGAGGTGCTTGCAATATTGGGAAACTTCTGAGCAAGTTTACCCAAACCGTCGAGACAAACCATCAGCAATGGCATATGTGCAAGAACTAACTTGTGACTATAATTCGAATAAATCTTCTCCGTGAGACGACTGCAAAGACTATCAGCTCCTACGAAAAAATAAGAATTAGAATTAATATAAAATAAAATCGGGCTTAGAAGTAATTGAAATTAAATTAAAGAATATTAGTAAACTTTATTACTAAATTAATTAAATAAAACAAATTCTTTTTTTACAAGTAGACACACGTCTATTCTAATTTAGAATAATTTATGAAATGTGCAGCGTGTTTCTCTGAAACCAAGCTTGAATAACACACAATAAAATGGCAAATACGCGAAAAACGGTATGTCTTCAAAGGGAATAGCTTTTGAAATTTAGTTATTGCGCTTTTTTGCCGGGGGGTTTTTGTTTATTCTTTGTTAGTTTCAGCTTCGATTATGATTGTGGATAGAATATAGCAGAGGATCTAATGAAACCGAACACAAGGATAACTCGAGATACCCTCGCCAATCAGCATAGACCTGATGTCAGCATAGAGCGCGGGCAAATCGTACTCCTCCCTCGCTGTAAAAACACCTCTGCATTTTTATCAACAATTATATACTCATATATTTTCTATTCGATCTTATCAATGTATAGACCAGGCAAATTTAGACCAATTTAGGCATTCTAGGAGAGAAGAGGTGTGATTAAAAAAAATACACTACCGTCGGAAAATACGGGACCACCTAAGAAAATCCTAATAATAAAGATCCTTTATTATAAAGATCAAGGTGATTTGGAAGAATAATAGAAAAGCTTACCAGTTTCATCTCCGATAGCCCAGACTAGAATATCCACACAGGCCGAATTAGCCATTACGTTCATTTTAAATTTATTGACTGTTTTGCAATCCGTATCGATATCCTCGCGTTCGCTTACATCATGTTGTTGTCGTGATTGCAGTTCTGTTTGTCCAGAGAGAAACAAACCCTTCATGAATTCTTGTACATCTCGCGTAAATGGAGTCGGCAAATCCCTTTGGCCTTGCAGTAGTTCACGGAGAAGGGCTACCATAACTAAATTCATTGTTTCACTAAATGATTTGTATGGAAAAACTTGAACTATTCCAGAGTTATATACCTGCAATGCAAAATCAATAATTATTAATTACATCTTACTAATTCAAGTACTTATAAACTATATAAACTAATAATTTATAAAAATACGAATATAACTACCATTTGTGCCTCTTCATCAAGAAACGCCAAGGTATCTTTTGTAAGGAGTTTCTTAGCCAATGCCAGGACACTTTGCAGATGTACAACGCTGAATTGTAAGCTAGACTTTCTATCAGGACTTTCGCTTTGTCGCACTTGTGGAAACTGATTAAAACTGGAGCCATACTTGTGAAAGAAGTAATTGCTTGGATCGTATGGCACCGAAGAGTAAGATTGCAATGAAGGTCGTTTAATCGTTGAATTATCGTAGTCGTTAATCGATAATGAAACTGAGGCACTGTCAGCGAGCAGATGAGGATTTAAATTACCGCTTAGTGAACGCGGTATAATCGGCCGAAAATTGGAAAAGCAATGTTGTTTTTTGTCTACTAAGTTGTTCCTATCAGACACAGAAGCACCCACGGGTGGTATTGGTCGTGGGAATAGGCGGCAAAGTAATGGAGGGTCGAGGTATGTGAATCTTCCCATCGAGCGTGCTAACCCAATTAGAATCGGGACAAGACTCTTGCACAAAGATACTGAAAAATAAAATAAAAATCAATTCTAATTTCTGAGCTACAAAAATTTTATAATTCAAAACTATATTGCTTCTATTGCTCACTTTTTGCTTGTAGTACTCTACTATTATTTTGATCATTGCTGCCTCGTATGAGGTTGGTCAGAACAGCTAATATCTCGACTTGTATTGCAATAATTTCTTCTCGAGCCGGTTCACATCTCGCAGCCACATCGCTCAGCAAAGTATTTAGGCAAAAGCTGAAGCGTTCAGCTACAGGAACTCGTTCTGTTGCATTATAAATAATTTCATCAAGCCAAACGGCTTTAGGAAGACCACGTAGAAGTCGTAATAGGTAAGGTAAAATTCGGTCGCGATACTGCAATCCTGATTCGAGAAAATAAATGCCGAGGGCAATTGTCGCATCTTGTCCTCTTTGATCTAGGCGAAAAACGCCTGCACTCTCTTGGGGACATAGTTTGTAGAGTGTATTGACCTGGAAGTTAAATTGAAACAATTGGGGTTATTTTTCAATAAGAGGTGATAAATAAATTGAGTGGGCAGAGTTGAGAAGGTTCAAATAAACAAAACTGATTTACGTTCATCAATCTTTTTTGATTAAATAGTTTTTAATTAACTTAAAGATTCTTTCGAGAAGTTGTATGAGGACTTACGACCGTCTAATTGCATATTGTGCACGTAATGATTTGATAGCAGTCTTATAATGTCTAATTGGATAGAAAAACGGGTAATTTACTGTCTAATAATAGTTTAGTAATGTTTTTACCGTGCGTGTTTCAACGACAACTAGGTTTTTCTTTTATTTTCACATAGATATGATCTTTTTTCTTAACCTCATGGGTAAAAAATCTTCATGAGACCAATAAGGTGAACAAAAATTGAAAGTCTTGATATCCTTGCTGCAGAAACACTTTTCGTCTAATCGAAATGGAAAAGTGCTTTTAATAAAGTAAACCTAAACTTAGTAAAAATAATGGATGCTAGTCGAATTAGAAATCAATTAATCGGTGAAATATTAAAATAAATTATTAATGGAATTTAAAGTTCACGTATTGTTTTCACACTTTCTGCAGAAAAAATATGTCTCATTCCTATTGTCATTAGTTTGTTGCGAAAACAAGTGATAAAACAATGATAACAGAGGATAACAGAACTGAATTCCATTAATTACAACTGGAAATCCGAATGTAATACATCTCAAGTATAAAAACTTGAATAAAAAAAGCTAAATAAATATTCTAATTATACTGTTGTAATACCCGGTAACAAGGTGTGTATTGAAATTAATTAAAATGATTTCGAAAGTGATCAAAAACGGTATTGCTTTTAATT
>JAUESH010000020.1:1241575-1253620 GCA_032275165.1 Synergus magnus
CGCAAAAACAAATAACTCAAACTGAGTTATTATACTCAAACTCGGACTGAGTAAACCTCGGAAACACTTGATAACGTGTAAAATAATAGCCAGATTTCCGACCATTAGTTTACTCGTGTAGGCCAAGGTTTCCAGGTTGATACGAGTTTTTTCCTTTTGCTCCAGCAAGCAGTTTCATATGATATTTCAAAATAAGACTTGAAACTGCAAAAAGTTAAAAACTCTGCGTTGAGGATGTTTGCAGGGTAAAATATCCATTAGACAGTAGGTATATACAATAAAATAATAGGGATCTATCAATTTTTTTAAAGTATTAAAACTTAGTCTAACTGTAGAGAGGTGCAGATCGCGTAGTCCGCTTAGCAAAACAGATTCGCAAGTCTCCCTATATTCACCTTCTTTTAGACCACCCCTTGGTTGTCTAGACCAGGAAGCAGAGGGAGACGTTCGGGTTTGCTGGTAGTACTGGTAGATGCGGAAACGTAGGGGCGCGTTAAGGTTGACCGGACGAAGGGCAAAGGCAAAGGCAGTAAGGTTTAAGGGTGACGAGGGGAGTTCGAATCCCGTAACCCCCAGGTTAACCGATACCGGCAATTATCAACGCGTCGTTCTCCCTTCGTTAGATCATCGAAGGGGCCGACGCACTGCTTTATATATCACATAGATATAATCATTTATCTCTTGACGTGCATCATTCCGTATAATTAAAGTAACGCTGGATTTGAAAATCTGAACAATCAAATTTTTTTACTCAACAGGCTTTGTTACGATTTTTGTTCAAGGCTATTTCAGAACGATAGGTCAATTTCTGTAAAAGTATTTTTCTATTCAAGGCTAAGAGCATGAATATCCAGATGCAATAGACGAGTAACCGAAGAATTTTAAACCATCGTTGAAAAAATAAACCCTTATTTGACACGAACAGAATTAATGGTGTGTTAGAACTACCATTTAGATCAAACATCAATTATGAAGGCAAACATAGGGCGACGTTCATCTAATAGTTATTGCAGTTTTTCTGAGCACTTCATTCACAAAAAGCAGTTCAAATTTATTCCCAAGTGAAAATAATATGCAGAGTTCCTGCAGAATGCCTAAATAAATGAAGATTCAATAATGAATAACATGAAGTTGCTTAGTAACCTGGGCATTCTGCAGAAACTCTGCATAATATTTTTACGTGGGTTGTTTCACACTGAAACGTGCATAATAGTTCAATTAAATAAGATACTGATCATAAATTAAATGAATCGCAATGTAAATTACTTTGGTAATATAATTTTCACTATACGTGTTCATAGATAACTTTAAAAGTTTTGTCTTATCTGTTAAATGAGGGATCAGCGGGGCGACCTTAATTTCTTGACGTAAAGAGTATCGCTGGAGTTTATAGCTGACTGTACTTAAGATGTAGTTGTATATTCCTATAGAGCAATGGGCCCACTAGTATGTGTGTGTGTATGTGTGTGTGTGTGAGATCTAAGTGGTTGGGTATCCTCTGGAGCGTAGATAGGAATAGATAGTCAGCCCCTAACCTCAACCCCTTTCCGCGGGTTGCGAAGGCAGCATCCGGGATCCTGAGGGTGGTTGTTCGCGGGGCGGTCGGTTGCCATGGACACGCTCTCGGCTAACCCCTAACCACTCCTCCCTCGTCATCCAGATTTTCCAGCCTCGCCGCCATCATCGACCCACCATCTTGCCATAACCAGCAGAGGACACAGAAATTTGGTGAATCTCGAATTCACGCTAAAATCTGAGTTCACGGTCCAACAGTTTTCAATCTCGACTTGTACTCTCTATTTCTGTATCTTAATCATGGAGATTTTTTCAAATCATGAGCTCTAGGTAAATCTTTGTAAGCGCCAGATCAATTGAATTTTCATTTCTTCATCAATCGTTCAATTTGTAAAAAAATCCCACTTCTCTAGAGCACGATATTGCAATTTTGTGTCTGGCCGTGAAATTCCTTTTCTACTGGGAAGGAATACTAGGGCATAGATTTTTTAAAGCGGTAATACCATCTTGTACATTTTTTTCGCGGACCTCTAGCGCTTACACTTTTTTACCGGTTGATTTGAAATTTTAATTGTAGCTTAATGGCGTTAGTTTGAATGTAAAATTGTCTTTTTTTGACACAAAAATCGGTAGTAAATCGTTAGTAGAATTGGTGAATTTTAATCAATCAAAAAAACTTCGTACTTCGCTAGAGAATGTTATTATTAAACTACAGTTAAAATTTCAGATCAATTGATATAAAATTGTAAGCACTAGAGGTACGCTAAAAAATTTTACAAGATGGTATTCTCCTTAAGTAGAAAATCACTTTATTGCAAGACAATAAAAGGTTTCCGATAATACGAGTCCTCTACGGCACGCTAATTTTGCTTCATGTCTGACCATGAAATTTCTTTTCCACTTGAAAGAATTAATTAGTAAAATTATTTCTTAAATAGGAAAAATTACTTTATTGCAACGCAATAAGATTTTAAAAATCATTCCTCTACGCCAAGCTAATTATGCTTCATGTCTGGTCATGACATTCCTTTTCTACTTGAAATAATGAATTAGTAAAATTATTTTTTAAGTGAAACATCAATTTACTATAATAAAATGCGATTTTCAAAAATATCACTGCTTTTGGGCATCATGCCTGACCATGGCATTCCTTTTCTACTTGAAATAATTAATTAGTGAAATTATTTTTTAAGTGGAAAATCAATTTATTATAAGACAATACGATTTGCAAAAATATCACTCCTCAGCTAGATGTTGATGCTATTTCATGTCTGGCCATGAAATTCCTTTTCTACTTAAAAGAACTAGCAATTATGATCCACGTGCTCTGCACGCAATTAATTTCTCGCTTTTGCAAACCTTTTGCTACAAAGATTCGGAGGATTCTAAACAATTTAAAATGAAAGAATTAAAAATTTTTTTAAGGGATTTCAAAAGTATACAAAATAATAATAATAATAATAATAATAATAATAACTTGTAATTCCTTGCCTAATTTCAGGAATCTCCACAAGTTTCATAAAATTACTTAAAAATCTCTTATCATCTTTCAAAATCTGACGAAATTCTTTTAAATTTCGTAAAATCACTTAATATTCCTTGATATTCCTTAAAATGACTTAAAATTACTCAAAGTCCCATGAAGTCTCATTAAATCTCATAAGATTCCTGAAAATCCAATGAAAAATTACTTAAAATTCCACAAAATATAGTCAACTCCCTTAAAATGACTTAAAACTCCTGAAAATTCATACGAAATTTTGTAAAATCCCTTGAAATCCCTTAGGTCCATAAAATAACTTAATATCCCATAAAATATCGTAAAAATCTTACAAGTATTTAAAATTCCATGAAATTCCGTAAAATCCCTTGAATCCCTTAAAAGTCTTAAAAATTACTTCATATCCCATGCAATATCTTAAAATCCCTTTCACATCCTTTAAAATCTGGTGAAATTCCTTTCAATTTCATAAAATCACTTGATATTCCTTAAAATTACTCAAAACCCCATGAAGTCTCGTTAAATCTCTTAAAATTACTCAAAATTCCTCGAAATAACGTGAAATCACTTAATATCTAAAATTTCAATAAAATGTGTAAAACCCTTTTAAATTCCTTAGCATTATTCAAAATTCCATGAAATTAAAAGTTTACTAAAAGTAATCTTTCTAATTTCCCAAATAATGTTCACTAACCTTATATATTTTGAAATATTTTTTGCTTCACTAATAATAATTTATTTTCTACTTCAAAATAATTATTTTTATCTCTTTAAATTATTTTGTGTCTTTATATAACCTTTTTGACAGCAATCGTTTTGAAAACGAAAATAATCTGAAGATAGTTTTCTAATTTAGTATATTCATACAATTCGCGCAGTTTCCAAACCAATCAGGTTTTCGACAACAATTTATTCGATATATTGGTAACATCACTTTTTTAAGAGAATACCTGAGCCGATGAATTAATTTTAACTAGAAAATCGCGTTGCGTTAAGACAATAAGATTCGCGTGGGCGGTTTGCTGCCAAGTACACAAAATATTGATATTACTCAACAATATTTCGGAATGATCGTCTGAATTTGTCTTTGTTTATCTTCAAAAATAAAATAGGGAAATTTATGGATGCGAATTTAACTACGCTCTTGGAGATAGTCGAGGGTATTATTCAGAACTGAGGAAAAAAAAGATATTGTATTATTGCAGTACGTTCGAAAGCACAACTACGGAATAGGTCGCTCTGAAAGTTTAAATCATCGATAAATTTCAGAAGCAAGTACAGGATATTGGTGCGGGTTAAAGTAGTCGGATGGCCGTTGGTGAGAGAGTCGGTTCGCTCCACCGCACCGGTTGGCACTGATACAAACAAGCGTCGCGTCGGTGGGTTCCAACCCACTCTGAGAGGGGTGAGCTTGGTATAGATAACGTGATTTATACGTTTGTGTAATTAATGTCGTCCCTGCCGGTGCTTTAAAAAAACAATCGGAAATCGACAACATCAGAGAAGTGCAACAGTCAGAGACTGCAGTATCACCAACGACCGCCAGAAGCTAGGTGACAAATTGCAAGCGAATTATGTTTTTGCAATTTGTTAGAATTTTCTGTTCCAGAGTGAACCTGTTCGATTTTAATCTATACCGCTTCTACCGAGCGCATTCTAGTTTATGCAGTAATAGACAAACTTGAATATGTCTTGGGAAATGCAGCCTACCTTCAGTTAAAACATATTGGTTTAGGAAATTTGTTTAGTTTCGCGGAATATTTTAATTGTAAGATAATTTCTGACATGGTTCTTGAATACCGATGATCAGCTTTAGATTATATTTGTTATATTTGTATATAACTAATAACTATAATAAAATATGTTATCTTTTCAACTGACTTGAAGTGAATCGACATTTCATGCTTTCGTTACTTTTTCTGGAGAGCAAAATGAAGAGTTCCAAGCGGTCAAAAAGTCTGAGAATATTTTTCCAGAAAAGACTGTGGTAACAATGGAAAGCGGAAGTGCACTCACCAGTGATTGAGGTCGTAGGCGAAATGGTAGAGTTGGCACGTGGCGGGGGTGAAAATGCGCCTGCAAGGTAACCTCCTCTATCTGCGAGAGCTTGCTTGGCTTTTTCGACACTTTGCTTGAGTTGTTGAAAAGTGCTACCGCAAGCTAGGCCTCGATAGGGCCAGTTTTCCTGTTTGACACTTGAGGACGCGACCGAAACTCCTGCGGCCGCTGCTCCAGCTCCCGATGGTCCTTTCAAGTCGAGCGCTCCTGCGTACGAACAGCTGGCGCTGTCGTACATCACCAAAATGCCCCTAAAATCAAAGATATGACATAGTTTTTAAGATTTGCGTTGAACTCTTTACATAAATTCAAAATCTATTAATTTATTAATTTATTTGTCGGTATCACCCCCAATAGGAATCGACAGGTTTCTTTCCTGTTGGCGGCGAATTTAAAAATGACTGTCATAATATTTGCAAAAAAATGTTGCTTGCATTCAGACTTTTATTTCAAAATAAGACAAACCACATCTTTCTAGATTATTCACATTTTTCACATCACATCTTTCCTTTATATATCTATAAAACGTTGATGTGTGCATAAACGACGTGTATAAAGCTTGTATCATTGGAAGATAGTGCGTACCGGATGTCGACTAACTCGTTGTGTAGTCCAATTTAATAGCGATCGTTCAGAGGGAAATGAGTATTACTAAATGCAATATTTTATTTTTTACACTGAAAATGTAAACAATCTTACAACACTAAGCAACATTTATGTTGAAGGTAACAATTGCATCGGATGATTAATGTACTAACAAATTAAACTCATACGAGCTTAAATAAAAGTGTCAATAGTAATTTTTAAATAACTGTTTTATAAGCTCTATAGTTTTGAAAGGAATCTAAGACAAATTGCTAATTGCATTTAGATAATTGTTTAATTAGTTTGGAGATAAATGTTTTCTAATGTCACGATTAAAAGTATTTATCGCATTTCAAGTCTCAGCAAGTTAGTAGATGCGCAAGTCATTTCTGTGTAATTGTTTATTTGCTTCTCGATCTCAACCATGTGAAGCTTGACATTGTAAGAATGTATAAGTATTATTTAAATACATTTAAACTCCTTACTTTAAGTAAAAAGTAAATATTGATCTACATAAAAAATTAATTTCAGGAAATGATTAAATCATTAATATGATTAAGAATTACGTAATTTTTAAAAAGTTTCAATGGAAAACAGGAAATAGAATAAATTGAAAAGACTCTGGTGTAGTTTGAAAAAATAGAACACTGCTATAAAATCAGCTATAAAATGCTATTCTGAATTCACTTTTGCTTTATTCGTCAAAGCAGAAACATTAACAATGTAGCCATTGACATCGTGACCTGAGTCCAGAGGGCCGAGATCTATGCTATCAAGAGCTATGTAAATAATACAACTTGACACTTCAGCATGTGAAGATTGATTGCTACTGAAAACAAATGAAAAGTCGGACAATAATGAAAAAAATTCAAGATCCGTTTGATTTTTCGTGTTATTTGTGTAAATGTTGTATAAATACTGTGCTGCACTGTGACTTTTTTAAAATCACGGAACAGATTCACGTCTCCCGCACAAATTGGAACACCACTGGCAGAGAAAATTTGGAACACTTTGGAAAAATGAAATTGGCGAATGTTCTTGGGTAAAGTACCTGATCTAGCGAAGGCTGGACCCGAGAAGATGAAGGTACTCTAGGCAGGTTGTCTCGCGCAACTGCGGCCGCCGCGGACAGCAAATTGCCTGCTTCCGGGCCTCATTACATCACTCTGTTACTCTGTTAACTCTCGCCGGAAACCCCTCTGCCTACCTCGTCTAAACTCCCGCATGTATCTACACATACTATTTAAATGCAACGTCGCGGCGATAGGCGCACAATCGCATACGATGAAAGACTGAGAGAGACTGAGAGAGATACTCAAGATGGTAATTGAAAAAAGCACCTTCAGACTATGACTTACAACTGGGTTTGAACTCAATATTTGAGAGTTTAAACCTATTATAAACTATCGAACTTGTAGATTAATTGTAAGAATGTTACGATTCATAAAGTTGAATAAAATCTCGTTTTATATTGTAACACACAGTAATGAAGGAACACAATATAATTAACATAATTTTAGAAAACGTATGAAACGATATAAAAAGTATGAAATGCATTCAAACCGATTAATATTTCTGGAATAAGTCAACATTTCTCATTTTTCTTTTTAATGGTTACAAGTTTGGTGTTCAAAAATGTGCCCTATTTCGTGACTATTAACGATGCAGAAAAAATGTACGGCGAGGTATTTGCTGAAAGAGATAACCCGCGCGTGCTTTTTGCGTACTTTATCAAAAGGTTTTGTATTCATACATGAGTATATATGCACGTGGTCGAAACGGTCTTTAATTCTCTCGGACCATTATACTTTTTTTGCATGAGAAATTCTGTACCCCGCCGGCCTTTGATTCTCTTCATCATGCGTTTAAAGAATTACAAATTCTACCAATTCAGATCTGTTTGTGGCTGTGCCGTGTAATAGCTGTCGATTATAAGAGGCAATTATTCCTTGCGTCTCTTAGAGCAGATTACCGATGGGATATATGCACATGATGTATATGTGTTTAAGATGAAAGCCCGACAAGGGCTTTGATCCATAATATTTAATGGCAGACCTACAATTTAGAATTTTGCACCAAGAGAACCCTTTTTAACGTTTTTAACTTCACTAAGAATGGTTTCTGCGATTTATAGATGATTTGAAACTTCTTTTCTTACAAGCTTCAATTTGAGATATTTTGATGTAGATAAACAGTATAAACACAATTTAATACATATATCAGGTTATATTGAGCTATGGATTTTTTAAACATAAAAAAAATCTATTTTTTGGGGAGTTTTAACCAGGAACGGAATCTTTTAGCTTAGACCCGAATTTAAAGGATTCCTTTGTAGTTCGAGTTTAAATTGTATCCAAGCATTGCTTTACTAAAAAAATTGTTCCCGAAGTTTTCGGGATTAGTTTAGAATAACGAACTGTGAAAGAAAGTTTGTATTTCATTCGAAAGCATTCTTGATTCTTGAAAGAATTCTTGAACAGAATTTTGGTCCCCACCAGTACATAGTATCTTGGACGCCATTGATATCGGTTCAAAGACCGTCACGTGATCCGATAAAGCTTACTCACCGTCAATGCGGGGACCTTCCCTGTCCTCTACACAGACGTTGCTTATGTTCTTCTGTAGAATAACACCGAATCAAGAACTGATCCAGCGTTGCAGTAAAAAAAAATAAAGAAAGATCAACAAAAAGGATAGAATCAGGGAGAAGAGTAAAACAACTCAGTAAAACCTTTCCTGCCACTCTTACCCCGCACACTTTAAAAGTTCAACTTTAGGCGGGAAAGACCGTGTAAGAATTCGCGGATGTCGCGACCGGAAGTGATTTTGTGAGCCGCCGGAAGTGTCCACTGTACAGAAAGCACTGAGAACTGCGGTCGCCCGCAGGTGAGCGGGAAAATGGAAAATCCGAAAAATGTCAAGAATGGCAAAAGGGACAGTCTTCGAGAGTGCTGCAATCGCGGATGCAGGCACAGATCGTTGGAAAACGGGTCGTGAGGATGAGGTCGTCGTTAGCGCGTGGACCGGCGGACTCGGCCGCGACGTCGGACGCACATTTGGCAGCGTCGTTATCAGTCGCGGTACGATTGGCTGTATCGGAGCCTGCGCCGAGGGAGGCTCAGGCTTAGTCTCCCTTCCTATCCTGCACATTGTCAAGCCTCGGTGTCTCTCTCGTGCTCGCACTTTACAGTCGACAGCTTCCTCCCTTTTGCTGAATTCTCCCTCTTTTTCCCTCTCCGAACCCTCCCGACATGGCTCCTTAGAGGCGGGATCATCCACAGGGTGGATCTCCGTTTACCCATCCAAACACATCACCATAGTACCACATAGAATGTACGTGGTTCACCACCGGCTGAGTGTGCATGAGACGTCCTCGCTTCAACGCACGATCTCCCAATTCTACATCCCTTGTTTTCTTGTAGGGACACACCTGAGCGAATGTGTGTGTGTATTGTGTGTATGTAACTATTGAATGTTTAGGCAGAGGGAGTATGGAACGAGTTCGAATGGCTAAAGCCGCAGAGATATGGATGTTCGGAATGGAGATGATGCTGGGCTGAAGAGAAGAATAAGCACGCATTATGTGCAGTATTCAGATAATTGAGAAAACGCTGCTATTCTGTAGAGGGAAGGAAGAACTCACATTGCCTTTTATAAGGAAAAACATTCAGGCAATGGTCCAAAATGCTGATTCGTTTTTTTTACTCTTTGTTCAGGGGAATTTTGTTCAAATCATCGGGGGAGGGTTGGGTTTAACATTCTGCGGGATTATTTTATCCAGGAGAAGAAGAAGCTTGAAAATTTTAAAAGACCTGAATTTGTAAATTTAACTGATTTTCAGATAATTTTATTAGATGCCCCTAATTTCATTAATAATATAATAGATTTCTAAGATATCTTCAATCGTTTTGCAGATTGCAATGCTATATGAAAAAAGTAATCAAATTCTTTCATAAATTAGTTTTATGATATTCAGAAGGGTAAAAAAGGATTGGAGGCGCCGGGTATCGATCCCGGTACCTCTCGCATGCTAAGCGAGCGCTCTACCATCTGAGCTACGCCCCCCATGACTTTAAATCTCGAAATTGCTTTTTTGATGGGTGAAAGTAGTCTATATTTGTTGAGCGGACCGAGAAAATACTTGGAACGCCTTAGCCTCAGGCGCTACGCGCGTACCTTTCTCTTCATTCACAATCAGTAACAGTTCGACCTGGCTGCAAATATAATGAAAAACCTCCTGATTTATCAATTACATGATTACCAAAAATTTAATTCCTAGGAATTAAGCGTATTAGTGGAAAGTGAGCTCTTAAAAATACACTTAATGCGGCTTCAAGTAGAAAATTCAACCCTTCTAGTTATGCTTGTCTGACTTTAAACGGAGTACTACTACTACTAACCAGTAACCAGCCTTCTTCTTGAAACGTTTTAATTTACAAAATTACAAAAAATATACGTATAATTGAATGTTTAAAAAAATATTGTTTTCATTGTGTTTAAAGGGCTAAAAAAGATTTGGAGGCGCCGGGTATCGATCCCGGTACCTCTCGCATGCTAAGCGAGCGCTCTACCATCTGAGCTACGCCCCCTGTGATTTATAATCTCCAAATTGCTGTTGGGACCGATGAAAGTGATCCATATTTGAATTGATCGAAAAAGAAACTTGTGTCCTCTCGGACTGCCCGCAGGCAATCAGCAACCTTTCTCGCTCGTACAGTGACGCCGAAATTCTTGTATAAGGTGTGGATCTATTTTTCATGAGCCTACTCCCATTTTCCGAATAATCAGTTGCTTTTCATTTTTTTGGCACATAACTTCATAAATGACAAAAGAAAAACAAGTCAGTTCTGAAAATGCAAGTAGGCTCTTTTTGTACCCAAGGAGTCAACAGGGTGGTCACAAGATTCAATTTTTCAATTTCCCTGACATTTCCTTATAATCCTTCGAAATTCTTGGGAAGCTTCTAAAATCAGTTAAATAAACTATAAGAACTATGTATGTAATACGACAAAAATAACACAGCATAAATATCAATTTCTATTTTCCCTTATAACTACTCGCATTTCCCTGACATTTCCTTAACTTCCCTGACTTCCCTGACATGTGGCCACCCTGGATCCAATTGTTCCCCACAAAGAATCTACAAAAATTCCTTCTTGATTGGTGCAAAGTATTAGAAAATGTTTATAAAAGTAATTATTTTTTAAAATAATATATTACCAACAAAATGACTTGTCAATCATTGAAGTCGTACACATACCCTATCTAAAAAAAGTGGTGTAATAAAAAGTATCCAAAATATCGCACTCATCGCACTAAACTTGAATCAGTTATAATTTTTACTAATTTTAATTATTGACTCAATTCTAGCTATAAATCTGATAATTGATTTATAGCGAGAGTCGATATTGAATCACAATATATACAAATCAAAGTAATTGAGTCACTAATTGAAATTAATAAAAATTATAACTGATTCAAAATTAGAGAAATGGTTGTTGAAAACCCCATATAATTGAGAATTTTTATTTTGAAAAAAAATATTGGAATCCGCAGCTAATTTTCAATTTTTTTACAACTTTCCTTTTAATTTTAATCAGTTTAATTGGTAAATATTGAATTTGTCCTGTAAATAAATATCTGAAATCACCTATTTTAATGAAATATGTAATTGTTAAAAAAGATTTTTTCTGTAATTATAAATAATAGGCCCCCTCAGATTGTTGCCACATTCTCAAATTTAATTTTCCATTAGCTGATCATGATTTTATATATTGTAGAAATATTTCATATGCTCAATCCAAAACTGGTGTTACTTATCAGATTAGAAAATCTGGCTAGATGCATAGATTTGAAATAGGGCTACGGGGAACGTGAAAGGTTCTCGCAGGCCACCTGGCGGGCCTGAGGCCTTCAAAGTTTTTTTTTCGGTTCGCTCAATAAATATAGATCACTTTCACCTGCCAGAAAAGCAATTTGAAGATTATAAATCACGGGGGGCGTAGCTCAGATGGTAGAGCGCTCGCTTAGCATGCGAGAGGTACCGGGATCGATACCCGGCGCCTCCATCTCTTTTTTTATCCTTTTGACTTTAAAATTTCATACCAATAACAAAATTATTAAAATTTTTTGCATATAAACATATTTCTCGAAACTTAAAAATAAATTTTAACTTCATTTCAGGGCTCATATTGTATTAACAATATGATGTATTGTTATCATTTCATGTTAAAATACATTGAAGTTGCACGCAGGATCAGAATCGGAAGTTTGTCGTATAACCAGTAGGGAACCAGCGAGCGCTGGTCACTTCTTCAGGAAGTTAAACCTTGTGGAAGAATTGATAGTATATGAGAATCTCTCCCTTCGGCATTTCGATTACAGTA
>JAUESH010000020.1:1324981-1339992 GCA_032275165.1 Synergus magnus
ATTTAGGTTCATCTTTGAATTTAAGTCCAAAAAAATTTTAAGGTGTAACAATTTTAAGGTTTCTTTTTTACTGTGTATAGCTGAGAATCAGTGAAATTCCACTGATTCAGATTAAGAGAGTAAATGTCACAAACGCAAAAAGTAATACAAAGTAATTTGAGCTGAGTGATTTCGACACCCAGAAATGTAAAAAAGGAGCGTCAGATATGGATCTGCAGTGTCGTTATAGCTTTGTAGGACAACAAATGGGTGACGCACCCATCGGAATATTAAAATAATCTGCTATAACTTTAATAAATCCTCGGCTTCACTTCGCGGGGAGGAGAGGATGCATCTATCCTACCCCGAAGAGAGCGAAAGCAGCAGTCACAGATGTGACTGTACCCCTAATGAGCGAGCTATTTTTCACGAGTATTTTTATCCCGTTTATTGGCCGCCCGCTTCACAAACTGTCGGCTGGATATTAATCATCCAGCTCTTACGACTCGGGATTTTATTTCTTCCAAGGATGAAAGCGAGAAAAAGGATGGTATAGGAGAGGGTGGAGAGAGTATGGCGGCGAGAAGGCCGCGAGGCGCGGATTCAAGCTCCTTCATTATTGTTATTAAACCGGCTTCCATAGAGAACATTCTTTTCGAATAAGGAGTTTGGGGCACGACGCCGACGGGTTTCGTGACACTGCATCTCGAATTAATATTCCATCGCCGTTTGCTCAAAAAAAAAAAATCGTTGCTTCTGTTTACTTGCATTTTATCACGAGATAGCTCGAGGAAAGATTTATTCGATCTTGCACAAGCTTCTGAGTTTGTTTATTAATAAAAATCTAAGAATATTTAAGGACGAGGATCACATCACTGAAAAAGATTTCGGAAAATTTCCCTATAGGGGAATTATATACAATTTCTTAGGGAATATTCCACATTTTTTATCGAGAAAATGATTTTCCCGAACATTTTAGGAAATTTTCCGAAAACTTCTGAAAATTTACTAAAAATCATGGTAAAATTCCCTAAAATTTTGGAAATTGAACAATACCTACCATTTTTTGGGAATTTTCCTAAATCTTTTGGTTATTAAAAAATGCCTATTATATACTGGGAATTCTCCCAAAAAATGTTTGATTTTCCATATAGAGTAGTTAAATTTATCTCAAAGGTCCCACTGGTCTAGTAGAATATTTATCAATATTGGTCAATTAATTTTTAATTATTTAAACAAATTCCATTGGTTTAAATAATTCTTTTTCCAAAAATTCGTCGGACTTGCGTTTTATGATTATATTTTTTTTTAAAATAATTTTTAATAACTTTTGTTTCCAGAAAATTACTAATTTCTATAAAAATGTTGATAAGTAAATAAAATTTTCTATAAAAAGTGAAGAAATATTCACACAAGTCGTAGGGAAAATTCCCGAATGTTTTGCGGATATTATTAGCTTCCCAAACAATTTCGGGAAAATTCCCGAAAAAATTGTTTACTGTGTATAATGTTAACTATTTACATTAACAGCTTTGCGATGCTTGTGTTTGGTCCGCTCTACTCTTAGCTAATAATAGACTTTATTTATAATTGTATACAATTTCTTAGGGAATATTCCACATTTTTGATTGGGAAAATGATTTTCTCGAACATTTTAGGGAATTTCCCGAAAACTTCTGAAAATTTACTAAAAATCATGGTAAAATTCCCTAAAATTTTGGAAATTAAACAATACCTACCATTTTTTGGGAATTTTCCTAAATCCTTTGGTTATTAAAAAATGCCTATTATATACTGGGAATTTTCTCAAAAAATGTTTGATTTTCCATTTAAGGTAGTTAAATTTATCTCAAAGGTTCCACTTGTCTAGTAGAATATTTATCAAGATTGGTGAATTAATTTTCAATTATTTAAAGATTTAAACAAATTCCCTTGGTTTAAATAATTCTTTTTCCAAAAATTCGTCGCACTGGCATTTTATTTTCCAGAAAATTACTGATTTCTATAAAAATGCTGATAAGTAAATAAAATTTTCTATAAAAAGTGAAGAAATATTCAGACAAGTCATAGGGAAAAATCCCGAAACGCTCTTCGGGAATTTTCCCTACCAAATGTTTGGAAAAATTCCCGAAAGTTTTGCGAATATTATTAGCTTCCCAAACAGTTTCGGGAAAATTCCCGAAAGAATTGTTTACAGTGTATAATGTTAAATAACTATTTACATTAACAGCTTTGCGATGCTTGTGTTTGGTCCGCTCTACTCTTAGCTAATAATAGACTTCATTTATAGTTTCCATTTGTATCATGTCGCTTGAAATTAAAAAAAAATTGGAATAAAAAACGACTTCCTTGGACTGTCGACAAGTCGACAGTAACACAAGTATTTCCTTCCTACTTTTTGCTTTTCACAGGGAAAACTCACTGGGGCAACAGGCGGTCGAGAAAACGGTTTTTTTTTTTTTCGTATCCACAACTGCGATCAATGCAGGGACAGATATCTGTGTTTATTCAATAAACAGGCCATTCGTGTGAGATCATGCGATCCTTGCACACGGTCCCCCCTGTTGTCTCAACAAACACTAAGATTTTCTGGCTTCTCTACATGAGATCGCGTCTTCAAAGACTTCTTCTTTTACATTTAATACAAACTCTCATCTTTTCTATTAGTCTCTGTATATTGCGAATTAATATGAATATAATAAAAATTAAGGTCTTGGTTATTTTACCTGGGTGTGTCAATTGACTTGCTCGGAAAGGCCTCATTCAATGCAGTTTCTTTAAAGTCAAAAATTATTTTCACCAGGCTTAATCTGCCTTTGAGAGGGCGGCATATCCAAGAGGAATGGACTCTGAGATCCCGGTTTATGAAAGGGATGACGGGCATAGGTGACCTTTTCTTCTAATAGGCTTAAACCTCTATTTAATCCTCCGGATCTCCATGGTTATACGCGCACCGGAAACACTCCCGCCTCTCACAGATCATCAGAGGCCTGTTGAAAGGAGTCAAGAATGTTATTCATCGGTCCCTATGAAAAGCCATATAGAATCGCGAGATCTTACATATAAACTAAGTTACACTACCCTATGTCGTGAAATACTTTCAGTAAGATTTTTTAAACTACATAATACATTCCAAATGTTTTCCCTACGCATAATGTAAACGTGCTTCGAATATGAACGCCCTTCCGCGCTCATTTCGTCAATATATATACTGTTCTTTTCGTAATACGGGAAGTATATAAAGAACAAATTGAATAAAGTAAATGCATTTTGTATAGAAACAGCAAAAAAATTGTTTCAATCAACTGCACTACATTTTCGGTTGTTGAGCCGTAATTTACCCTTAAACTGCAATTATTTCGGGCCAAGTTAGTCAGAATTGTGAGTTCATCTGTTTTTCGATGAACGATTCTGCTTAAAATGAGTCCAGGACGAAGTCACTTTGAATTTTTTAAGAAGATATTGCAAAAAACATCCAATCTCAATGTTTTATAAAAATATCAATAACTTTTTAAATAATGAACATTTTTCGATTTCTTGGGCTCATTTTAAACGTAAGTTTCTATAGAATCTGATAGACTTATTGAAATCATTTTACAATTATTTCTCTGCATTATAAAAGGGCTTAAATTTGGATTTAAAATACGTAAAAGTCCAATGATTAGTCGGAAAATAATAATAAAAATCAAATGAATGTAAATTTTAATATATTTTTGCAGAAACTTCACGATTAAATGTATCCTATATTTTATAAAAATATTTTTCTTAACAGGAAAAATGTTCAAATTTTTCGAGCCAACTTTAAGTCCTCGCACAATGCAGAGAAATAATTGTATTATTATTTCAATAAAAGTCTATCTGATTCTATAGAAACTTACCTATAAAATGAGCCCAAGAAATTAAAAAATATTCATTATTTCAAAAGTTATTGATATTTTTATAAAAGTTTGAGATTTGACTTTTTTTTTGCAATACCTTCTTAAAAAATTAACAAAGTGACTTCGTCCTGGGTTCATTTTAAGCAGAACTTTGATAGTTTTTAACTTACATAAAAGAAAAAATGTAATCTTTGATGTAATTAAATTTAAGAGAATTTAAAGGATCATCGAAAAACAGGTGAACTCACAATTATTCTGGCTGGTAATATAGGTACAGAAAGCACGTTAGAATTATTATATTCGTTTAAAAACAATTTCTTTTAGCCAATAACTTAGTTACCAAATGGCAAAATCTCTGAAGCGAGCTCTACGCTCATCAATCTCCATTCCATCTCGCTCGCTGCAGACACCATTTTTATTGTTAGTTAAGGACCACAATTTCCTACCAGGTATACTGCCGAAGGAAAAAAACGGCAGTTCACGAGCGACACTTCAAGCGGAATTTAAAGTGCTGTAAATTTCGGTGAATAGCCCGACTATAATTCGATTGGTTTATGACGATCTTGTTTATTATTAAGCGATGTGTGAGAAGGGATATATTACGGCTATTTGAGGCCTATTGTTATCATTGGAGTGCAATAAAAATCCGGTTGCTTGACCGTTTTTTTCAGAAATCGTAACTACATTTGATAGGGATACTTAAATTTGTCTAATTCTTCCGTAATTTCCCATATTTCTTTATAGGGTTCTATAAAAGTTTTAAGAGGAGTATGGTATTTTATTGTGTTAGAAATATTTCTATAATTTCTGGAATTTTTAAGTTAAGGACGAAAAAGTATATGAAATTTCCGGTACTTTGATGCAACCGCCGAAATTGGTAATTTAAAGTAAAGAGAGATTCTTATCAAAATGGAAGGATCAAGGTAAAAATAAAAATTTTACTCAATACAGTATATGAAGGAAATTTGCAAAGAGATGGAAACATGCAAGCGAGGAGAGATCAAAATATCCAGCGACTGTAAAATTACGTCGTCCGGTTTGCTTTATTGCCCTCGATCCAATAAAAGTCCCAATAATAATGTCGGATGTTTTCCGATGCACCGTATTTGATTTAGTGTCGGCCATTTTGTGATCACATATCTGCCTCGTAAATCTCGCCATGGTGGCGCCACCGAATATCAAACGTCGATGTGTCCCGTGCTCAACCCCAATCCTTCGTAAAATATTACCCCGCACGATTCCTGTGCAACGTAAACTATCTTTCGTTTATTTTTTTATTTCCCGCATATCGGTTGTCAGACGAAAATGACAGGATTGTTAGACCCGAGTGAGATAGGTTTAATAAATAGATAGATTTAATGAATCGCATCTGATACTAATTACCCTTGATTTTTGAAATTCAATATTTTTTTAAAGTACACAAATTTTTAGGTCGAAATGTCACAGGATTTTTAGTCAAAAAAGCGAATCTGAAAGTTGAAAATATTCTGTCACACCCCCTCCCAATTAGAAGAGGGGGTGTGACTCCCTAACCCTTTCTAATTAGGGGTAATGTTTAATAACATTTAATCACACCCCCACCCAAAAGTGAAAAGAGGTAGGGAGTGGGATAATATATTTTTAAGTTTGATATTCGCTTTTCTAGCTAAAATCCTATCCGCAGAAGATATTTAAGTACACCCAGAAAACAGTTTCTTTGAATCAAAGAAACATTTCTTTGATATACGGTCAAAGAAAAAATTTCTTTGAATTAAGAAAAGTTTTTTTGATGCAAAGAAATTTTCTTTAATATGAAGAAATATTTTTGTTTCAATTAAAGAAAATTTCTTTGAATCAAAAAAACTTTTTTTAATTCAAAGAAATGTTTCTTTGATTCAAAGAAATTGTCTTCTGGGTGTACAACCTCTACTTCTTTTCCGTTTAGGGAGGAGGTGTTAAATATTTTTGATATTTGATTTTTTGGCAAAAAATTCTATCGGAATTAGCATTAAAAATTTTGTTGTCATGAATATCCTCGTCTTTTGATTCAGTGGAACTTTGATTATTTCAGAGGAAAGGAAATATCTCTGTCTATTCTTATGGCACAGTTGTAGAGGGGGGAGGAGGGGCCGAAATTAATCAAAAAAGGAGGTACATAATGTATGGACAAGCCCTTAGATTGGATGACAATAGAAATAGGGAGAGTGAAGGGAAGAGAAGAGGGGACAGAGGAAGATATAAATTAATGGAAGGGAGAGGGGCGAGGTAGGAGAGGGACGGGGGAGAAAATAGTGTAAAGAGAACAGATGATAGGGTGAGCGTGAGGGGGGTATAAGGATGGTTAGAGAGACAATAGGATAGAGGGGCGTGGGGATAAAGAAAAGGATGGGATGGTGAGAGGAATGAATAGAACAGAGGATTGGGAGAGAAATGAACATTAAGGAGGGGGTACATAGGGGTCTTCCATAAACCACGTGGCCCAATTTTTGCCACTTTTTGACCCCCCTCTCGCCATGTGGTCCACCTTAGCATTCTCGTCGACCCCCCCTCCCTTCCCTTGAGTGCTATTTGGTTTTTTTAATTTTTTGTAAAACGAAAATAAAATACAAAATTATGAGGTTTATTTATTTTTTATTTTTTTAAGAAAAATCTGAGTCAACAAATGGCAACACTAGCCACTTATACAAATTACTGATGTGTTTTATTTTTTTTTTAACACCTAAGTGTAAAACCACGTGGCTCGGACTCGAACCCCCCCCTTAAGGTGAGAGGAATGAATGGAACAGAGGATTGGGAGAGAAAAGAACATTAAGAAGAGGGTATATAGAGTTGTAAGAAGTGGGGGAGGGGGACAATATATTTTTAAGTTTGATATTCGCTTTTCTAGCTAAAATCCTGTCCGCAGAAAATATTTGATCACAACCTCTACCTCTTTTCCGTTTGGGGAGGGGGTGTGACCAAATATTTTTGATATTTGATTTTTTGGCAAAAAATTTTATCGGAATTAGCATTGAAAATTTGTTGTAATGAATATCCTCGTCTTTTGATTCAGCGGAACTTTGATTATTTCAGTGGAGATGTAATATCTCTGTCTATTCTTATGGTGCAGTTTGAGAGGGGGGAGGAGGGGCTGAAAATAATCAAAAAAGGAGTTACGTAATGTATGGACGAGCCCTTAGATTGGATGACAATAGAAATAGGGGGAGTGAAGGGAAAAGAGGGTAGGGGGCGGAGAGAGAGAATAGTGTAAAGAAAAGAGACGATAGGGTGGGCGTTAGGTGGTGTAGGGATGATTAGAGAGACAATAGGATAGAGGGGCGAGGGGATAAAGAAAAAGGTGGGATGGTGAGAGGAATAGATGGAAGAGAGATTTGGGAGAGAAAAGAATATTAAGGAGGGGGTATATAGAGTTGTAAGAAGAAGGTATAAGAGGTGGGGGAGGGGATACAAGGTATGATTTAATGAGTGATTTTTAATCGTTTGCACAACTGTTTTTTGGCGAATTGAAAATTAAACGGTGCCAAAAATGGGGCAGGATACTTAACCCGATAAACTGACAAGTTGGCACTTTCCGAGTTTGTGTTTGGCCTGGAGGACGATAGAAATAGAGGGAGTTGCTTGAACCAGGGGAGTCAGGATGAGGCAGTATATCGTGGGTTATTGTCCATTAGGAGCGCAAGGCGGCCATTCACGCCACAAACTTACTTTATGATATTGCTACCTCTTCGCCTATCCTGACTATGCCTAGCTTCTTTTTTAACGCTTTTTCTCCAAATACCATTTTTCAGAAAGCTAGAGATAATTCTTGGGGAATAAAAGAGAATCTAATAGATAATAGGAAAGGCAGAAAATATTGGGGGAGGGCGCATTGTTTTAAATCGCCTTATTTTCTTATTTTCTTCTTTTTTTTTTTTAAGAATTCCCTGGATTTTTTCACTTGTTCACACTAATATTTAGGACTTCTTCAATTGCTGTAGAATGTTATTCCATGCTGGAAAAATTTATCACCAAGTCTCATTGTGCGATTTGGAAAAGTTTGAGAGTTTCCCAATACTTGAAACTTTATTCGGGGACGTATAACCGAGACAAGCAGAATGTACTTTGCTTACAAGGAAAATCCCTAGACAAATTACCTCGTTTTCACGCTGTCGGGGCTCTTAATCGAAAAAAGGGGGAGAACAGTGATTGAGGGTGGGGGAGGAATAACTCTGGGCTCAGGTGGTTTCATTTGAAATTCGATGCCACCAACGGCTTCGACTCAAAGTTCAGTCAACTTTGATAAAATGCTTTTGTGGCTACATGTTTGGCTTGCGCAAATTTAGATTTGTCTCCATCGATTTTGCTAAATAAAATATTGAAGGCTGTGGCTACGCATACCGAAATTTCCATACGAATAGATGGATTTTTTCAATATAAGTTGTATCTAGATGGAGAGGGGTCGGCTGTTTCTCTTACAATTAACAAAGTATAATAATAACGAGTTGCAAATGATCAAAGAGTTAAGGTAAATGACGCTCTTTAATAGCATTGATGAGCTATAAACTGCAATAAATCATATCTATATTATTATATAATCACTTGTTAGAAAAGGTGCCTATTGAAAAAGGCATAAAAATTCTACCACAAAACTTGAACGTTTTAAATGTTATCCCATTTTTATGACAGTAAATAACTTTATAGAACGAGGTCGGGCTCATATATTTTTCTTTGGTATTATAATTCCTTCGCAGAAGCCTTCAATAAATGAAGAAGCTGGACCTATGAAAACGGCAGTAAAATACTTTTAAGCTATCGAAGATTTCAGTTATTACCAGGCTACGATCATGTGAAAGTTAAATGCCGAGAATTAATCTTATTGTAAGGCCTAGCAACATACTACATGTTGTAGTTAAAAAAATTGCAATTGCTCACATAAGAATGATGCTATTGATAATTCTCTTGCATATAAATGAAAGTAAATATATACATATATGCACCTATAACTGTTCTAGGAGATAGAATATTAGTCTCCAAGCGATCTTAGTAGTTTTAAGTATCGGAAGTGGAAATTTCAGAACCTAAAATGCCAAAATAACGGCGTACTAAATGCAATGACCGTGTGCCAAAGAATTATGATGGTGCCCATGGACAAGCGATGTTATGGGCACTATTGGAAGAGATAGGTTATGGGGTACAATTGAAAGGGATACGATGCGGCGGAACGGAATGAAATGGTTACGGGACTGGTGCTTGAGTATGAGTCTCGTGGCGAGCGAGTAACGACCAATTAGATAACAAAACGTCAAACAATAAAACCCGTCATGTTTATACTGAAGGGGATAAAATCCAGCATCTATTGCCGCCCTGCTGCCGTGGCACGCAATAAACTATTCGTTGTTTATGGATATGATGTGGCCTCTACAGCCCCTACTCATCCTCCTTCTCTTATTTATCAATTTTCCCACTTTTTAAGTTTCTGCATTTTTATTCTAAACTGAATAAATAATCAAGGAAAAGAAATTCGTAAATAGAAAAATTTTACCAACTAATTAAACCAAAGATATTTTTTGTCCTACCCCCTCTGAAAGTTAGCCTTTTCCTGCCTGTAGAGCGGATGGAAAGTAGCTGATTTCAGACTGTTGCGCACTTCGCGAGCGGGCGTAAAAGTTACTTTTAGACCCAAACTTCGCACTCGTCGAAAATCGTGTTCTTTTCGCTCTTGATACACAATATACTATTGTGAACCTTTGAGGGATGAAGAAATTTTAGTGGAGAGTGAAGTAGTAGGAAAAGAATATTTTTCTACAAGTATAAATGTATATATCTATCGCTTTCTCATGTTTCTAGTTTACCAAGGGGGAAGTTTGTGACGAGACGACGGGAGGGAGGACTGGTTAATTGGCATGACAGATAGAGGGTGCGAGAGAAGTTGTCGCTTAGTAACATTACGCCGCGATGAAACTGATATCCACCCTAGCCCACCACCAAGCCGCCACGCCGTCCCTACTCCTAATACTACTACTGCAGAAGCACCTCCACTATTCTACTTACTACTATGTAAGTCCCTTGCTCTGCAGATGATACGCTCAAACATTACATTTACTCAATTCGCTTTTGTGGGTGAGACAATGCGAGACCCTCCTACAATTCGATCATACTTATGTCAAATCTCAACGACAAGCTGATAACGCCTGTTCTGATAGAGATATGGTTCAAGTACATCAACTAATTGAATAAATAACATTGAAACATTAGCAAAAACACACTCTCTAAATTGAACGTTTTGTCTGGTTTCAAGGATTACAAAAAATGTCAAGGGATTTCAAAATGAAAATTATTTCAAGTTATTAAAAAGGGATTTTAGGGAGTCTCAAATTTTTTAAAATTTTCGAGGTATCTTGAAATTCTTATCATTTAAAATCTTTTGAAATCTCTTGAAGTACCAAAAAAAAACCTTTACTTTCATTTTAGTCCCTCGTATTACTTTTAAATCACTGAAATACTGTATTAAAACCCTCAGCGTGTCTAGCGGACCGGGAAAACCCCGGGTATTTCATTTGACCCGGGAAAAATCCGGAAAAACCCGAGAATTTTTTTTATTTTATCATTTTTATCGAAAAATCGACTTTTTTCTACTTTGTTTTCTTTTTATTCCATTTCTACTTTATCTACAATCGTAAAGTTCCTTCGTTATACATAAGATTTCTTTCAAAATATAAAGCAAATATTTTCCATAATGAATAAATTAAAAATATTTATACCAAGTGACAGAGAAAATCTTTAATTTCAAAATACACAAAAAATATATATTTTTTAATTTACCTGAAAAGGATGTTAAATTTGAATTATATCAGTTAGCAAAACTTATAGAAACTGATAAAAACGCAGAATTGCATCAAAATTGACATTAATTGTCATCCTGTTCAGGTAAATTATAGCTAAAAATATATTTCAAACAACTATAGGAATCTTTAAGTTACAAAAAATTTGTCGTTTTGATCTATTTCGAAATTCAAGATTTTTTTTCTGTCTACCTGTATAAATATTAAATTTTTTTCGTTACGGAGAATATTCTCTTTATATTGTAGAAGAAATCCTGTGGATATTATTCCAGGAAAATAAAATCTTTCAGGGCATTTTCAGGCTATTATAATTGTAATGAAGTTACAAATTTTTGTATTCTAAGCCCGATAGTAACTTAATTTTTTTTTTTCATTCTTCCATACAATTTTTTGTTTTCATAAGATTTTTTTTCCTTTACTTTGTATTTTTTCAATCGAAAACTGAGAAAATTTATTTGCAGACCTAAAACGGTGTAGCAGAAACTTTGACTTTCAAAAATCACAAAAAGACATCTATAAATTGGTCGGAGGAAAAAAAATTTGACCGGAAACAAACCGGGAGAAAATCGGGGAAAACCCGGGAATTTCAAATTGCCTGATCACTAAACACTCTGACCCTTGACATTTTTTTGGAATCGCTAGAAATTTTTGGGAATCCTCTCAAATCTTTTGAATTATGTTGAGAATTTCCGTCATCCCATGAAATTTTTTTATTTTTGATATAATTTTATAAAATGAAATACATGCATGGAAACTTCTAGAAATTCTCTATAATAATTCGAAATTCTTCGAAATCTTCTCAAATTTGTTAAATTAACTACAATAGTCAATAAATCATACTTTATTATTATTAATTCTAAATCTTAATGTAAAAATCAAAAATCGTTTACTGATTCACCCGGTATTTTTATTCACACATTCACAAAATGATTCCCTGAAGTCGTTTTACATGAAGGTCCCCAATTTTTCAATCAAATGATAAAAAGTTTGCCATTTCACGATTGTTCCTAAAGTATAGGAGTTGTGGTAGTTGTCGACCCTTCGTTCCTCGTAGGGGCACCCTAGTAGACCCAATCGGTATATATATCCTGAAAAGGAAAACAGTTTTATCGAAGCGGCACGGGTGTTTCTTGCTTCTCTCGAAAGTACAAATGGGTTTTCTGTCCGCGGTGGTCCGATAATGTGGTAGTCGTAAGGATCGAAGGCGGACTGTGGCCAGTTTGTCAGCCACCGATGTGTCTAAGAGGGTCTTTCCTTTCCTCCATCCTTATTTCTGCCTTCAAGTCTTGCTTTTCCTCGAGAGAGGACGAACAAGACAATTTGTCTTGTACCGCAATGGATAAACTTCTCGAACCACTTTTAGTCTGTTGCTCGTATTTCAAAGTACCAGAACCTGAAAATTCCTGTACAGGAACCATTATAGAATCCATATCTATACATGCATCGACTTTAACTGCATCACATTAAATTATAAATAATCCTTTGCATTTTTGAAACTTATTTAACTTAAAAAATGGTAAAAAGTATATTAAAGATCAAGAATTAAGGCAGATAGAAAGGATGCAAGATGTACGACCTATAAAATCAAATGCAATCTCTTCCGTTATCCATCTTGTTTTATCTCTGATCTGGCGCAAAATGAAAAAAGCTTGTCGAACTTTTTAGGAGCTTCCCGTCAAACGACTACAATTTCCTCTTTCACAGCTTTCCAAAGAGTTTCTTCAATGCCGACTCTATCGTCTAATTTCACCTGAAAAATAAAACCATCGAGCTTAAGCCCAAGTTTTCTACTTTAAAAATGCACTTTTTTCTCCCGACAAAAAAAAAACCTTCCATAATCGATGATAGAACGATTTTAAAGTCACAAATTTTTAGTAAACACAAAAAAATTCTGTAAAGACTACAATGAATTTAAATCAAACCTAGGTCGATGATAAACTCCTCTTCATTCACTTGTAATACACCAAAACAAATATTTCAGACGAGGAAATGTAATGTTCATAAAGCAAGCAGTCGTATTTCACAATATAGTTTGTTCACAATAAAAAAAATAAAGTGAAACATTACAAGTTTCATGAAGGTTCCAATCGGATCCACTCAATTATGCACAAACACATTTGTTTATCGGGCTAGTCGCATTAATCCTGAAAGTCGTTGGGCAATCATCCAAATTAAAGTACAAATCAAATTCGGGAGGCGCGATATAGGTACTCATCTTAATAGTATCATTCCGATGGGAGAATGGTCAAAATGTTAAACAATTAGATTGCTAAATGATGCGGCAGACAATGGTATTGTATAAATAATGAATACACCGTTTCGTCTCTGATTCGAAAGCATATCCTTGCTCATAGGTACATGTTAGTGGATCAGTGTGCGTGAACTGCGTGGCAGGGAGGGTGTTGTGAGTTATGAGTGCTCTGTGATATCAATGCATCAATTTGGCTAAACGAAGGATTAATTTAATAACAAGTCAGCAGAGGGGGATCGCCAAATGATCTATGGAGAAGGGCAGAAGCGTGTATAAGCAATACTCTCCAGCATGTCTTTTTCTACCGTATACAAACATACATACATACATACATACATACATACATACATACATACATACATACTCTGCCCCCGCTATGCCTTTTTTATTGAATGACTTTTACTCACTTTTAGCGAGAGACTATATTTGATTTGATAAGTCGCCGAGTAAGTAATGAAATCGCCTTTGGGAGGATATCAAATTATTTATCACTAAATTCAATGTATCAGAAGTTTGGAACGTTCAATGAACGAAAAATTTTTTCCCAATTCTATTTTATCCAGAAATATTGTTCCAACTAAAAAAACAATAAGCATTACAAGCTTCTTTCATATCATAATTTATTCATTTGAAGGTTCAGAACTTTTCAGTCATGTAAATTCATTTCCAATTAATGAATTAATTAAATAAGGACAATATTCAAGAACAAGACTTTATATATATTTATTTTATCCCTTCTTATCAACCCTTCTTCCTCCAAATAGGGATTCATAAGATTTTGGCACCACTTTCAATTTCTTCAAATTCGTTTAAATTATCGAGAATTCCTTTGAGTTCTTTTGAAATTCCTAAAAAAAAATATATAAAAGTCGAAAGAAGTATTACTTTGGAAGGGAGGATGGGTCAAGTTATTACACGTAACGCGTTACTACCAAAACACTTGCTTCACACGAAAAAAAGGGTTAAAAAGGGCGGCTAGATGAAGTAAGACTCTTGAGTGTTACATGTCGCTGAAGAGATCCCAAGTTGGGGATTTATCGCGCGTCAGAGCGTGTATATCGCTTGCGAAGATAGGATGAAAACAGGAAGAGGGTAGGCCACGGGGGTGGTTGGATAACCCGATATATAGGTAACCAACGACCTAGCAACCAAGCAACCAACCATCGGACGGACCAAATGGAATGGAGTGGAGTAGCTCGCTACAACACAGGATGGAGTGAGGACGCTCGACGGAAGTTGGTGGGCTATAATAACGTTTAAAGTAATTAAGGACATCGGGCGACAGCATGGGCGAACTGGGTACCAGGGTGGAGGCGGAGGCAGAGGCGGCAGGGCAGACAGGTTGGGGAATGCGACATTTACATAGTAATTAAATCGCGGGAGCAAGTGGGACCACTGGGGTAGATACTGGCGCACGAGCCATTACAGACGCATTAGATTGCGGTAAGCACTTGTTTATGGCCCCTCCTGCTCCGCTCTACTCTACTCGATTTTCCTCTCTCATACGCCTCTCCGGGTGCCCCTGCTACCCCGGTACCATACAGCGTCTCGTCCACCCTCTTCTAAACTACTTTACCTCTTTACCCATAATCATGTTTCTCAGATATACAAACACTCTTTCGATTGTCTAATCGATTTTCCATTTTTTTCATGTTTCTCAACATGTAATATGCAAATTATATTATGTCTTTATGCCTATAATACCCTTCCCACCCTTTTATTCCCTTGTGTACGGCCCCTCTCGACCTATTCTCTCTGCCTCCTCTGTCCTCTCGTTTAAAACCCAGTAACACCTCAGGGATCACAGTCATTCCCCTATTCCCCTATTTTTCTCAAAATCCCCTATAATCTCTATATTTGAGAGTTTTTTCCCCTTTTTTCCCTATTTTTTTTAGGCTGCGATTAAGTTTTCTTACACTACTCAAAAATGTGCGCCAAAATGCTTGCGCAGCTATGAGCAATTGAGCATGCGCAAATAGCGATCTATAATTGATATTTTTTGGAGGACTTTTTATGCTGTTATGGGGTACACCGAGAAAAAAAACTGGTACTGGTTTACTAGGATTTAACTAGTCTCCTTGGTTCGTTAGAAGGATTACTAGG
>JAUESH010000020.1:1345456-1378179 GCA_032275165.1 Synergus magnus
TTTTAAGGGATTTCATGAGATTTTTCGAATTTTTAAAAGATTTTGTGAAATTTTTAAGGATTTCATGGAATTTGATACGATTTTAATGGTTTTTGTGGATTTTTAAATTTAGTGTCTGTAACCTGGATAAGACAACATGCTTCTTATAACTTTTTTGTGTGTTTTCAGTGGGGTACGACCTGGGAGGGGTATCGACGAGTAGTAAAAGAGAGCCGGACCATGGGAAGAGGCCAACCGGCGGAAAGGAGCCACACTGCCTTTACCCCGGAGACCTGTATCCGTTCACGCGAAAACCTCTTTTCGTGGTCGTTGACTCGGACAACAGCTTCGTGTTTCAACAGATACCTCGGTACTTTGGCCAGCCACTGATGGTCTTAATGTCACCCCAAGACACACCATCAACATTAAGAGACCTTCGCCATGGTGGTAGCCTCTTTACCCTCTTTCTTCATGCCCCACTCGCCGCCTTTTGCCTTATCTGTAACGTTGGTAGCCTCGCCGTTCATCACTGGGAGCGTTGCCAAAGTTACATCGAGCGATTCCTCATCGAGGCCAGTCGGCTCGTTATGCGATCTAGATGTGGTAAGAACTGTCAGCTATGTAACATATTTTCTCTCACTTTTCTAAGATAGCAACCTGTCTTTTAAATATGAAAGTGCACTAGCCGAGATATGATGAGAGTAAGCAATAAGCATTTCCGTTCATTTCCCGGTTTTCCCCGGTCAAGTTTTTCAATTTTCCCACTCAATTAAAAGTAACATATTTATATTTACCGCAAAGCGCAAAGATTTCATGACTTTCATTCTAAACATCCTGTAACACAATAGATTCTTTTCCGAAAAGTACTTGAGATTTTAAAAAACGTTAATGAAATATTTTAAAAACTTTGTCCTACCCATAAGTCGATAACAGTCAAGCAAAATTTCGATAACTAATTTTTTCCATGCAATTGAAAACCAAAAGAAGACCTTACAAGATAGGCATTGTGTATTCAGATAATTAACAATCGTATTTGTAAATTTGCAGAAACCAGTGTGCTACAGTTTTTTGGGGACGATTTTTTGCGACTGCTGTTAGTCCGTTACGTGTTCTGTGATGTGGTGCTACACCTACACCGATCGTTTCGTGGTAGGCAACAGAGGCCGCGGTGCCATCCGCCTTTGCCGGAAGCGGAAGTTCTTGAGCATCCAACTCTGCACAACCTTGTCTTAGATTTGGCTGCTTGTTTGGACGCGCGCGATCACTTTCCTGACAGCAACGAGTTAGCCTGACCCAGGCATCTTCCTGGCCCGGCCCCGGACACAACATCCCTGTTACCTTCGTACAACCACGATTACGATTACGATCACGATCACAGCAATTATAATAATAAAATCGTGACATTGAGACCTCATTAAACCGCCTCTAGCAGTTATGTGTGGTCTGTCTGTATATATACGAACACGTACACAAACACAGCATCTGCAGACTCTGTTACCTCTCCATCGCCTTTACGAGCTGCTTTCTGATATATTTCACTGTTCCGATACACGAGTCAAGTGTCAAGTTTAATCCTGTTCGGATAGCTGGATTATCACGATAATATTTTAATAATACTCGCAGAGCAGTCAGTCATTTACGATGTAATCACGATCATGTCAAAGTTTAATCACCTGTTAATATTAAGATATTCCAAACATTTCTTTAAATTTTGGCTCCCTTTCTTTTTCCTTTTCACGAGGAAAAACTTATCCTTATTTTCCAGTTTAAAAAACTATTTTGAGGCTACTATATTTAAAAAATCTACACATTCCCATTAGTTATGAAAGTAGTGGAAGACAATTTTAAATATAGAAACTCTGAGAGACTCCTGAATATTTTTATTTAAATCTGGAAACATTGTGTCAGGAAGAAAAAGGAAAAAGTTAGGAGGTGCGAGCTAAAATTTGAAATTCCTTGTTTTCTTTGGGCAGCTCTATTCAACATCTTTCGACGGAACGACTTTTTGCCAATATTTAGTCGAGAGATAGAGGCAAGAATTGAAAAAGATTGAGTATACATTTCTCTTTCGTTCATTACAATTTCTTTTGTCTCTTTGTTGCCAAAGTGAAGCTTGGTCGCTTATTGCATGACGCCATCTAATCTAATTCAAGAGGAAGAGCCGTACATTAAATTATCAAACTTTCAGAACGAATTTGTCGTTCAGAGTTTACGAACAGCCAACTTCCTATGGTACGTAGAATATTCGCTTAAGATTTCTTACAAAGATTTCTTTTACGTTCACATCTTCACATCAAATCATTCGTGTTAACAAATTCGTTTTATAAGGTATGCAGAAAGGTGCATTGAGGCTTTCTCTAATTACAGTTAGCCTAATTCTGATGCCTTTATCTAAATAGTCGTTTTTAGAGTCAGTCATTAATGCACGCTTTCGCGTAAAATATTTAACAAAATTTAACTATTTCTTTGTCATTGAAAAAGTGAATGAACCGATAACGTATCTCGTATTAAATAATCTTGATGTTAAGTTTTATGTCCAAAGTACATCTAGTGCGAAAAAAAAACGTTTTATGCAAAGAGTGAATTTATATCTGCATACTCTTCACTAGTCAGTCTAGTTTTTATTAATATCTTCTCACACTTGCGTCTAAATGGAGTCGCCAATAGCATTGTTGCCCAATGAATATTGCTCAATTGATTATTGCTTAATAGTAAATTTAAAAGTGTGAATATATATGTTACATATGAATATGTAAAATATCAATAAAAAATTGAGCAATATTAACCAGACAATATGCATATTTTTCTGAAAGATGTTCGAGATACACTAAAGTTTCGTACATGTTCTCTATTATTAAACTGGTGACAAATAATGGTTACGAAACATTCATAAAAAAAACTGCTGTTTAGATTCACCGTTATTCCTCTAATATTGTTGACTCTTTTTACACAAAGGTCGTTAAATAGTAAAAGCAAACAAATTTCTGCATTCGTTCCAATTCCAAGTTGTAACACAAACACTCGTTATTGTAAGTCTCTTTAAGTTCGGAAGTTCTACCTAAGTAACTTTTTTTCAAAATGCATAAGTCGGAAAGGTACCTTTTAAAATGCGCTTAGGAATATACAATTTTTTGATACCTTAAACGTCTTTTTTTAATTTTAATTTCCTCATCTACCCTTAACAAATAAGTAATCCCTGGGATATATCTTTCACTGAACACAGTTGTGATTCTGAACAAAATTTTATTCCAATTATCGATTTTAAATTGATTAAAGGAGGGATGCTAGCTTTATGAAAAATGAAGAGTAACTCCGCAGTTTTCTTTTGGTTCGTGCGTGACTGTTATTCGTACATATAATTATGCTGGCATCGCCCACACATCCGTCCTCCCTTCTCAGCGAGTTTTCAGTGACGTCAGCCAAACGAAGAGGCACATTTATTTATAAACAAAAAGTGGAACGCTCGTAGGATCATTATGATTAATTTGAAAACACATAGAAGTCGGTGAACATTATGACAGACGATAGTTTACTACGTTTGACCTTTACGAGAGACCTTTGCTCTCGAAATCGCTAAACTGGTGAGATGTCATCATATCTTTGAACAATTGTTCATTATCAAAGTTATGAGTGACTTCACTTCGCAAGTGCAAAGCTCTAATGGATGTTCCCGACTTCTCGTGTCTCACAAAACGAACTGCGTGACTTGCGAGCTGTCGAATTGTCGCCAACGACGAGACGGGTGAACGCCTTTGTCGCCACGAGTTAGAAATGGAATCGAAAGATCTATATATAATCGACAATGCATAGAACTTAATCCAGGGGCGACCCAGGAACTTGAAAGGCACTTTTCACCAATGACCTTCTCAATGAAGATGCATCAAATAAATGCACTCAGAGTTCAGTAAATTGTGAGATATATTATTTTTATCCGCAGCGACAAAATATTAATGTTCAATTGTAATAGTATGCCATTTTCAGTTTCTTATCCAAACTAGCAGAAAACTTATTAAACAGGGTGTCTACTAAATTTTTTCCCACGAAATTCCTGGGAAATTCCCGCATTTTGCCCGCTTCGTTTAAGTTCTCTTGATTTTAATTACATTGAAGATTACATTTTTTATTTTAAGTAAGTTAAAAGCTTTCAAAATTCTGCTTAAGACTCATGATTAATTAACCCGATGTACAATCTTATTCAGTTTAATTTACTGAAATGAAATGCACTTCCCACATTAAAAATAACATCAAGGACAATTCCGGGGTTTTCCCGGATTTTTTTCAACTTCCGCACAGTAGACACACTGTTAAAGTTTGAATTAAATAAGTCCCGCCTAGAAGTATTTTGAAAATTCTACAGGAATCGAATAATTACTAATAATTTCAATTCTTTTATAATTTGATAATAGATGAACTACTAGAAGTTGCTCAACGATCAATTTAAATGCTTTATGATTACTTCTGGTCTTCCAAAAACGGAATTGAATATTCACGAGTCTCACAACAAAGTTAATAGAAATGCTTTCATGTTTGAAAAAGTATATGAACGCAGATTCGATTTTGGCAGAGAGCCATGAACGCAGGTGAGCGCTGTTAGAGCCAATCCGCCCCTGACTTAGTTTCTCTCTTTCTCTCTTTCTCTCTTGCTCGGTCTCCTGCAGCTTCTGGCCAAGTCTCGGGACAGATTCGCTTCTGCTCTACGAGCTGCTGGGGCTAGTAGGGCGCGCAAGCCGCTCTCCTCTCCGAGTTTGTCGGAGGCGGAGGGCGTCATCTTTCCGACGACCTTGCCTTCATCAAGAAGAGACCTTGGAAAACATTGGAAGAAAGAGCCTCGAGGAAAATCAGAAGCAGAAGGTCCAAGGCAAAAGGAATCCAGATTGGAGTGGAGTAGGAGGAACGGGCGGAAAGAAGGGCGAAGAGGAAGAGGGTGGGGATGGAGAACGAGCAACGAGGTCGCACATCTCGAGCATCCTCCACCTCCAGCCTCGGTCGCGAAGTCCGATGTGGTTGTCAGTTTTACCAAAGCGACTCGCTCCTGCCTGAGCGTCGTGCTCTCGTGGGCAGACCACCATCGAGGACCAATATGATGCAGACTCCACCACCTCACACAAGGGTGCCTCATCCCAGGTGAGTCAGGATCGGTTCTGCAGACTTTTTCCTCCTCTAATTAGCCTGCTTCCCCTGTTCCAATTTTCCTCATGTCTGCCGGTTACGTAGTTTTGGATACACATTACGATTCGCGTTTAGATATCCCAGCTATTTAAGGTCCGCTCGTCTGGCTATAGATAGAATTAGCTCCCGGCTCCACGGTGCAATATAGTTCATCTGTGATTCCGCGTCGCGTTTTAAATGAAGATGAACGCGCATGTCTGATTCGTCTGGTTCATCTCCACGCCATAGGAATAAATCCTGCTTCGTTTCCGAGATTAATTGCCTGTCGGGAATGATATAGCCGGGTCGCGTCGCTGAATCCTGACCCAGAGTTTGATGATGAGGGAGATCAGGTCGCCTTGTCCTTGAAACAGATTCAGTTAGCTTTAATTGAGACTTTGATACGGCGAATTAACGTAATGGGTAGAATTATTAAATCATACTATTGTCGGGAATAATTAAATTTGTTGGGGTGTAGAAAGATTAACAGATGATTTCCCATATCAGTGAGCACGAGTACGAGCCGATTGCACCTCCGCCACCACCGATTGTAAACATGGTAGCACCGGTGGTTCGAATCATCGACACGGATGTGATGCCCGTCGCAGACAGCGATGATAGCATCGACGACCGAGGACGATTCCACTCGGGGTTGACCCTCGATGGCGATATAATTCTGCCCCTCGATGGACGATTAGAGGACAGCGCGATGGAAGGTCGTGAACTAGGGGAAACTATAGACACCTCCGACGAGCAGGAAAGCGCACAGCAACTTCAAGATCGCCTAGAGGAAAATTTCCTCAGTGCACCAAGTCCTGGAATAGAGTCCAGGACCGATGGAGAGATCAACACTAGTCAGGTAATTTGTTTTTTAAATTAATAACTTATCTTATAAATTGTTTTAGGGAATTGCTTCAACGTAGCGTTGAGCAAAACATAGTCATATTATTTTTACACTTCTTTGAACTGCACACCGAATTTTGGATGACACATTTCTGGAATTAGAATTCTGAGTCGGAAACATATTTACGCGTTGAAGTCCGTAAGATTACTTTGGTTTATTTGATGAGTAACCACTCCATTACGTAATTGAAGAATATTGTTTTATATAAAAATATTTCTTAAATTCTGCTTATATATTAAGTAAGTACTAGATGTACTTCTTAATTTTTTATAAATCGTGAACTATAAAAAATAACCCTTCTTATTCCTACTTCAAGTATATTGATGATTCTAAATTGAATGTACATAACTACTTGAAAAGTTCAATGAGCCTTTAAGAATGAGGATACCCTCACGCTGTCAACTCAGTCATTAGCAGCACTACTGCATAGTACGTAGTACGAATCTATATTTAGCACGGCGGACTGTAACAAGAACTTTAAATGAGATCGAATTAAGACATCGCGTATATTATTTTTTCCATTGTCAATTTTTTACTTAACACGTGTCACGTTCATTCTATCACCATACGAAATTTATTATACTGCTCTAATTTCAAGTTATTATCTTGGATTCATATAACAATTGCTCGCAAATAGAAATGTTGCAACTGGTATTTGTTTGCGTTGCATCTGACAAGAATAAAAGTGAGAACGTTGAGATCAAATAAAATATTGAAGGAAGAATTATAAATGAATGATTTTACAGGTAGACTCATCGGTGCAGAAAAAGTCACCAGGGAAGCAGAGTAGTCATGGTTTTCAAGAGAAGCTCCGCAGTCAAGCTGGCAAATTACGCTCCAGGCTGAGAGGTATTCAGAAACCCACCTTCACCATGCCTGCACGTCGCAGGACTGAGAAGAAGAAATCGACACCACCAGCTAGTACGAGTGAAAAAGCAAAGTCTGAAAAATCCAAGGGCGAAATGTCCAAGAGCGAAAAATCCAAGACTGAAAAAGCAAGCAAAATGGAACGTTTCAAAATGGCCCTACCTGAGCGGCCTCGCTTCTCATTCCCAGACACATCAAAGCTAAGTTTGCCAAACCGACCAAAGTTTAATATCAAACGTCCCAATATTCATTTACCTAGTGCCTTCAATCGCTCTCGAAAGAGCACGCCTACCCCACGAGAACAAACGCGACAACGATCAACGGAGTCTACATACGGCTCGCGCAAAAATATTTTCGATTTTTCGACTTATCCAAGAATTTTTGACAGAAAGTCAAAGAACAAAGCCGAATATGCAACTTCCTCGCCTAAAGAATCACGTTCTCAGTCTGCTGAGAGTGCAACTTTTCCACGGACTAAGAAAACCCTCCGAGCCCGATGGGCTCAACGCTTTGGAGATACAAAACTTTCAGATGAAGAACTTGTGGAGCCAAGTGTTGCAATTGAAAGATCTCGTCCGTGGAGGCATCCTTCTCTGGAGGAGCCACGATTGGCTTTTAGAATACAAGCCTCGGAATCTCTTGAAGAGTCTGAGAAGTTACCCTGGGAAACAACTGAGCAAAAGACAGTTGAGTATCGAGAAGAGATACAGTACGTTGATTACGAAGAGGATTCTCAAGAACCCTCGGATCAAAGAACATCAAGATCTAATAATGGGACTAGACTGGAAGACTCGTTTGACAAAGACTCTGCCCTTGATCCAAGATTATATGGTGATCAAACCGTGGATCAAGAGGTAAAGGATTTGAACTACACAATTAAGAGATCTGCAAGGTACGAAGAACCAGAAGACGGCGTCGAAATAGAAGAGGTAGATGAGATAGAGGTCCTAAAATTTAAGCGAATAGAATCATTCGAAAATGGTGGTGATGACGATTACGAAGGTTCTTTTCCTCCAGTGGATCCTAGGCAATTTGACATCAGAAAAATGTCTTCAGAAGAACGATCTTCAGTTCGTTCTGATAGAGAGCAACAACAATCTAGCGGCAGCTCTTGCGAGCGGCGACGTCAGGGTGTTATTGAGGAACTAGGTTCCGATGAGTTCTTCTTACGACAAAAAGGCATCAGTCAAGACGATATGAGTGTTGGAAGATACATCATGAGTGAGATTCGCGAGGCACTCAAGACACCTGGAAATGCCCTTGCAGATGTTGATATGATTCCCATGCCTCCTCAGCGACCTAACCGCACAAGATCTCTGCGAAAGAGAAAGGAGGACTTTGTGGAATCTTATAATGACTTACCACCTGCTCGACCAAAACGAGAAAGAACTTTTCGTCGCAGTGAGGAGTCGCTTAGTAACCTAGAGCGGACAGGTAGCTTTTCAAGTGCAGCTCACAGAGTGGTGTATCGAGCAGATACAATGTCACGGGATCTCTCGCCAGCAGAGCCACTAGATGATATAGTGATTGTGAAGCCTGCTCGCAGAAAGTCGAAGAGTTCCCTCAGCAGTCAGTCTCACGTCATTAATGAGACTTTGGCGAACGTTGAACCTGGTATTTCTGCCGAAATAATTCCGCCAGCAGTTCCTACTCGAAGGAAACGGATACGCCGGTCAGTAGAAAATAACAGACCAATCCTGAATGGACATGGTCTGCATCAAAATGGAGTGATCGACTCTGCTTGCAACGGATATGGCGATTGGAACAAAGTAGAAAACACTCTGCGTCAAGAACATCCACGAACGCCTCCATCAACACCACCAGTGGGACCTGTATCAGTTGATCAGGAAATTATGGAGAACCTTGCCATGAGACTCAAACAAGAAGTCGCTGAACGTCCACCAGTTCCTCCGAAGAGAAGGTCGCGTTCCAGAACTGCTTCCTTCATACAAGACGAAGACCGCACATCGCATGGTGCAGAATCACTTCCAGAAATAGGATATATTGAGGACGATATTCCTCAAGATGATTCTCGAGAACAGCTGCCTGGTTATGCGGTTATAGAAAAACGTGAGAAGCCTCCAAGACCTCCTCCTCCTCGACGACGTCGTTATAAGTTCGCCACGACTCCAAGACCCGTGGCACCTAAGCGACCACAAAGAGCATACAGTACTTTGGGTCCGGCAAGAAGAAGGACTCCTTCCGATCCGCAGATAAGTCGATCGGAGGAGGACGTAACGCAATATATCGAAGTTGATTCTGATGGAGAACACAAGGATTTGAGAAGTGGAGAAGTTCTCAATAAAATGCAAGGTCGCCCTTTGCCGGCACCACCCAGGCCACCTCGATCAAATCGAGCTGTCAAAGAAAGCGAAGACTATTATGAACCAGAATCTGTTCACTCGGCGACTGAAGCAGTTGCGTCTACTCAGACCGATCCCTTGCCTGATGATCTCGTGATAGAAGAGGAAATTACTCAAGCGAAGCTTATTATGGCTCCTTCCAGATCTGGCTCTCAGGTTTTGATCTCAACTGAGCGAATACCAACACCAACGCTTTCTCACACACCTCCCATCCCTCCTCTACCGACAAGCCAACCTTCAGAAGACAGAAGAGTTTCAGAAGAAAGACAAGTTTCAAATAGAGTTAGAGAGGATGCGATAGAAGATCGTCTGATGAGGTCTGATAGAGTAGAGGAAGAAAACCAGAGAGACCGAGGAGAAATCTTACGAGCAGCTTTGCTTTCGGATGAACCACTGAGGATAAACAGTTTGGAAGTTGGAGACTTGCGAGTTGATCGACTTAGTGTTTCTCAGCTCGAAGCTTACAAGATAGCAGCTTCAGAAATTGATGCAATTGTAGTCTCTGCTTCTGAAATGACAGGAAAAGGCAGTACGACTGATAGCGGAATAAGTCCATCTTTGCTGCAGGAATTAATAGCCATAAGGAGTCATCTGGAAAACGTAGCTCAGGTTCAAGAAAGACCGCCTTCTAGGATGGAAGATGCGTGCACGGCTACCAGTGAAGAGAGAATCGACATCATTTCGCCCAGCACCGTCAAAACGCAAGATTCAATTCGAAGAAGCCCTGCGCGAGACGTTGAATCTTTACCAGGAACGGGATCAGGTATGCTAGAAGTAGAAAAATTGGATACAACACAAACAAAAGCAAAACAAGTAGCAGAACAAAGGACGCAGTCGTCCTCGGAATCAGAAACTTTACAAGCTCAGGTTTTGCAGGTGGAAAAACTGAAACCTGATGTGGAAGTCAAGGCTGAGTTGATACACACTACCTTCCCTTCCAAATCAACATCCCGTGAATCTTCTGTAGAGAAGGATGAAAAACGTGAACAGAGATCAAAAAGCAGGTCTAGATCGTCATCGCCATCTCGTGGACCTCATCCAGTTAGACAAACTGCGTCTCCGGTAAAATCGCTTCCACCGGTAATTTCAGTAACACCAGACACACCGGATGTACCTATCAGTCATACAATATCCTCAGAATCAAAACCACAGCGTGCAATTATTTCATACTCTGAGAAGAAAAAAGAGCAATCCCCTGAAGAAATTACCCAGCCACCGCAAGACAATTCTCCTCCCAGTGTGACCCAGTTCGTAACCTTCCAAACGTCACAAATACCAGCTCAATTCTTTTCCCTAGCTTCGCCTACCACTCAACAAGTCGAGACCGAACCAAACATAACAGAAACCACGCAACAATTGTTAAGAGCTCTCCGAATAATTGGAACTAGAACAATCAGACAATTTGTTAATTATATAGCCTCAAGGGTGGGCAGGGAAGATTCTAATGACAAAATTAAAGAAGTAGAACTGGTACTATGTGCTCTGTTACTGATCGTTGCTGGTTTGTTAATCATGCTTTTTGGAAGTCCACGTACTGTTACCCATTATCACCACTGGGATTATTTTAATCCTCCTCAATAATCAAAACGTCCAAATTTACATCGACCAATTTCCACGTGCTAATATCGCTTTGACTTTATTTATCGTTATTATTTTCTCAAATTTGTTATGTCATTTTATATAATGAGGATAGATTTCTATAATAGCTATCAATGTACGACATGGTCGAAAAAAAAGTTGTTGAAGCTGAAATTTTGATAAACCGTTTAGACAATCTACACTTTATACTGTCGACGAATTGTCCAATTTAAAGAACGAACAATTAACTAATATTAAGCTAACATAGGTAATGCAATTTTGGCGATTTAAGTGAAAAATATTTATTTGAAGAATGTTATTATATTATACACCAACGACCTGCAGTATTTTGTTATCTGTTGTTTCTACTGTTATAAAAGTCAATTACAATCAAACATTGAATACGACTTTTTCAGACTGAGTTTTATTTCAAATAACTTACTTCAAAATAAGTCTAAAAACGTTTAGAAGGCATAAAAAATAAGTCTTCTAAACATTAAATTTACCATTTTTTATTTATGCACAGGAAGCTGTCATCGTCAGCTTCAAATTAAAAAAAAAAAAAAAGAACATGGTGCTGTTAGAATCTTTAAGCCCGAAAAATTTAACTTTTAAAAGTGTAATCAATTTTTTTATATAGCACCTTTCTATCCGAATTCCCAAGATATATAGAATCGAAAAGTTTATAAAAAATCTCTAATCGGAATAGTATATTTATATTTTTGATAATATAATATACAATAATATTATATAATATATAATGTCCAATTTTTCAATATGCGGACTTTTATAATTTGCAACGGAACAGTATAAAGGTCAATTTCTTTTTAACTATGCATCTCAATATCCCCGATTTTTAATTTTTTGTATAAGGTGATCAGTTTTAAGTTCACATTGCCTTTCTCTCAAGACAAATTTCACTCAAAAACTTAAATTTTGTGTATCACTAAGAACATTTTACAACCAGATTTGGTTCAATTGATCTTAGGATATCTGATCCTTTTTATCTGCATATTTCATTATAATTTGTAAAATAAATTTGGTACATACGAAAAAGAAAGGGAAAACGACTACTGAAAGAGTTCCTCTTCGTAGACTTTGAGATCTCGTCTATCTTTGTGTGCACTTTTCTGTGAATAATTAGCAGCAGCAGAAGACCACATTGAGCTAGAAGTCGCATCATTTATAGGTTCTATTATTGGTTGCCGTCTTGCCAACGATACTTTTAATTGAATAGAAGAAACCATGCTACCATCCATTTCACTGATGGCCCTTTCAGCGGCATCAGATTTATCAAAAGTCACAAATCCTCGACTGAAAAATAAAAACGGAGATAATTAGATTATAAATTATTAAAATATTACCAGGGCTGCCACAGACTAATGTACTTCAAAAAACTGACAAAAGTGACTAATTTGATCTAAAAAGTGATTCATTTTGAAGAAAATAGCAGGGTGGCCACATGCCAGGGAAGTCAGGGAAATGTCAGGGAAAATAGACATTGATTCATTATTAAAAATAATAATTTATAGTTTATTGAACAGATTTTACAAGATTTCACAGGATTTTGAAGAACTATAAAGAATTTCCTGGCATTCTTTGATGTTCTATAGGTTTCTAAAGATTTCAAGAAATTTTCAATCATTTTAAGGCAGTTTAAGAGGTTTCTAGGAATTTTAAGGAATTACAAGAGGTTTTTATGATATTTAAAAAATTTCGGCGAATTTAAAAAAAAATTTCACGCACTTTAATAGATTTTAAAGAAATTTTAGGAAATTCAAAGAATTTTAAGATTCCTTGTGGAATTGTAAAGGATTTTAAGAAGCTTGAAAGAATTTTTAAAAATGTTGACATATTTTAAGTGATCTTAATAGATTTTAATATTCCTTATGGAATTAAAAAAATTTTTAAGGTATTTTTGATTTTTAAAACATTTTGAGAAATTTTAAAGGATTTTATGGAATTTTAAGGGATTTTATAGGGTTTTAAATATAGTCATGGAATTTGAAAGAATTTAAAGATGCTTTTTGGAATTTCAAGAGATTTCAGCAAATTTTAAGGGATTTTGAAATTCTGTGATATTTTTATGGATTTCGAGACGTTTCTATTAATTTTAGAGATTTTTACGAATTTTAAGTGCTTTTAAAGTTTGTCGTGGAATTTTAAAGGATTTTCATATTTTTGAAAAAAAATTTGGAGTCTAATACGTTTAAAAACGCTAAAATGACCTTTTCCTTTTAAAAAGTGACTTATAGTGACTGTTTATTAAAAAAAGTGACTTATAGTGACTTGTTCTTTAAAAAGTGACTAAAAAGTGATTTGCAAAAAAAAAGTGACTGAAAGTGACTTAAGTGACTGTGTGACAGTCCTGAATATTACAAAAAGAAGGTGACCTAATCATGTAATCATATGGGTTCAGTACTCACTTTTTCTCAGTTTCCATGGATATATTTACAATATTTCCAAACGTTTGAAAGTGTTTTTTCAAATAATCTTCAGATATTTTATAACCGCAAACAAATATTGTGTTTCCACCTCTAGGTTTAGTTTCTGTCTTTATAGGCACTGGTTTTTCAGTCGTGCCTCTCTCTTCGGGGTCTTGTGCACTGACAAAACTATCATACAAATCTTTAACTCTTGGTCTTGGTGCCTCAGTTTCATCCTCCTCAGGTTGACTTGCTGAAAACGGTTTATAAGAACGCACAGTCTTTTCTGTACTGTTTAACTTTTTCTCTAATCCTCGAGGTCTTTTGAAAGCCTGTTCTGAGCGTTTCGGAGTTTTAGGTGCAGTAATAACGCCAGATTTGATCAATTTTTTGGCTACCTCTCTCGCATCTCTAGCTTCAGTTGGTCTTTTTAGAGTCTGAGGTAGACGCTCGGGTTCAGGTTTAGGAGATTTCAAATCTTGAAGAGCCTTTTTCTAAATGAATCAAAGAAAATCAATTTAATCACAACAGCCCGCTTATTTACTAACCTCAATTTTTTTTCGAAACTGAGGGGTTACGTGCAATAACCGGTTATAGAATCCTAGCGCTCAGTTTCGTTGGTCTCTGAGAGCTTGTAAACAATTTTTCAAATTTCAATTTTGCAAACACATATTTAAATATTCCTATTTAAATACGTAACGTAACGCACGTAACCTCTCAATTAACGTGTGACGTACCTTTCGTTTAAGCTTGTTGTATTTTGCCTGCAGCATCAGTTCTTCTTCGGTTAGATTAGACGGGAAATGTAAATAAACCATTTTGCACTTATAATAACTAAAAACTTATGTTTCTCACTGTAAACAAGCGAATTAAAAGCAACACAACTGACAACACGCCACACAAATCTTCATCAACATTACAATATCTTTGACATTACGAATGATCACGCGACATCACAATAAAAATGATAAAATTTCGCGCTTTGCGCATCGGATTGCGCATCAAGCGGCCATCTTGAAAACGTCATAATCAGCTGTTCAATCTTGTTATTGTTCTTATTCAAGCTTTCTTCTGTGCTGCTCCAAAAGTTAAATGAATCAAATTTAAGTTAATTTAAATTAATTAAGCTTTCTGAATTAATAATGAATCTAAATCGTGTCAGTGATTTTATTAGTATTAACTGCTTATATATAACACGTCGCAGATTGTCGGAAATTCGTTTAGCCGGTAAATATAACCTCTTTTTTATATTATAGAAAGAAATTGTAGTGATTTATAAAGGAAAGTAGTTACAGGCGGAATGTAAATTTACATAGGATTTCTTATAGTGATACTTTAATTTTTATTTTAAATCAATTCTAAGAAAGTTTTTATACGGAACTCATTTTTTTAAATTTAGATTTTCCAGCTAACTTTCAACCAAAAGACAGTGATCATGAATGGTACAAACTTTGGCAAGAGAAAGAATATTTTAAAGCTAAGGACAGTCCCAATAAACATTTTACAATGATTTTACCTCCGCCTAATGTTACCGGTACCTTGCATGTAGGTCATGCTTTAACGACAACAATACAGGATGTTCTTGCAAGATGGTATATTAAAAAATTATATTATATTCTATTGATTCATTTTCTTATTTCATTTAAATTATTATTTACTTACGGCATGGCAAGATTTCATGTTGTACACTTAAGTTTGATAAAACTACTCTTATAAACTTATTTAGAAAATTCCTTTACTAAAAAGAATATTTACCAAATAATTACCTAAATATTACCAAGTAAAACAATTTAAATAAATTAATAGTTTATTAATACCGAAATTTAAAGGCATCGAATGAACGGCGATCCAGTAGTATGGATTCCAGGCTTAGATCATGCTGGGATAGCCACACAAGCAGTTGTAGAAAAGTACCTTTATAAAACGAAAGGTATTAAGAGACATGATATTTCGAAGGAAGAATTCCTATCCTATGTTTGGGACTGGAATCACGAAAAAGGAAGTACGATAAACAATCAATTAAAAGATTTAGGGGCTAGTTTAGATTGGTCGAAAGAGTATTTTACAATGAGCAAGGTAAATACAAAATTAATAGTTCAATAAAACCTAGTAAATAAATCAATTAAAAAAATTGTTACAACTCAATCTAGAGTCACAATGCAGCAGTTACAGAAGCATTCATTACATTTAACAAACGGAATATGTTATACCGAGAGAAAAGTGTGATCAATTGGTCACCTTCTTTACGTAGTGGAATTTCTGATATTGAAGTCGAACACGTGCGGCTCAACAAAAAAACTAATCTACAAGTCCCTGGGTACAAGAAAAAAGTTGCATTTGGAGAAATAATAGAAGTAGCTTACGAATTAAAAAATTCAGGTATATATTGAATATTCTTAATGTCTGTGCCCGTTAGAAATTAGGTAAAGCATCTATTTAATTATAACATACACATTAAAAATGTTAATTTTATGATTTGTATAGATGACAAAATTATTGTTGCCACGACTAGACCAGAGACAATAAGTGGCGATGTGGCAATTGCTATCAATCCAAACCACAGTTTGTACAGTCGCTTCATAGGACAACAAGTTAAGCATCCTTTAAAGGACATATTTATTCCTGTGATAGCTGATGATTCTATATCTTTAGAGTTTGGTACAGGTATGTTTTCAAAGCAATAACATTTTGTTTTGTTTATCAAATTCAATTTACTTGATAATTAGGAGCCATGAAGGTCACACCAGCTCATGATCCTATGGATTATCGCATAGCCAAAGAACATAATTTAGAAATCGTGGAAGTAATTGGTGAGGATGGGTGTATGACAGAAGCCGCCAAACCATACCAGGTTGAGTTTCGGTTATTCTAACTCAATTGTAATTCACATATGTATAAAAATGAAAGTACATGCTGGAAAAAATTAGGCATTAGATCCAGGACTTAACATAACATTCCGTTTAATTCTCAGGGTCTTCCACGATATATTGCAAGAGATAAAATTATCTCCGAATTGTCTCAGAGAGGGACCTTGATAAACATAAAAGATCACGAAATGACAGTGCCGAGATGCTCACGAACTGGAGATGTTATTGAGTCTATTTTAAAGGAACAGTGGTTTCTTAAATGCGAATCGATGGCAAAGCGCGCAATAGAAGCCGTTCACAATGGGTCTTTGAAAATTGATCCATCTGTTCATGAAGAAGTTTGGTTCAGTTGGCTCGAAAATATCAGGTAAATTTTTCAAGTCCTGTACGAACGGTTAACCACTCTTGAAATGGTTTCATTCACAATTTAATCATTCTAGAGATTGGTGCGTGTCTCGTCAACTATGGTGGGGTCATCGAATCCCAGCCTATCGATGCATTTCTGAAAATAATTGCACGTGGTTAGCTGCTCGATCTGAAGAGGAAGCTTTGATGTTAGCTAAAAAACAATATGGCAATTCTGTTCAAGTTGAACAGGATACTGATGTTTTAGACACATGGTTTTCCTCCGCTTTGCTGCCGTTCACTGCTATCGGGTGGCCTAGTCAAGTAATAATTGAATACTAGTGATCCAATATTAGTCTAAAAGAAAATTGTATTTAATTATCTTTTCTGGTATTTCAGACTGTAGATTTTAATAAGTATTATCCCTTATCACTTATGGTAACGGGGCATGATATTTTATTCTTCTGGGTAGCGAGAATGACCATGTTAGGATTAGAATTAACTGACCAGCTGCCATTTAAGGTACATACAAATTAATAATAGAAAAGTGTCGTTCAATTACAATTCAGAACTTGGAAGATAATTATGAAATTATCCTCCCTTATTTTAGGAGGTATTATTGCATGGAATCGTATGTGATGCTAATGGCAAGAAAATGTCAAAGAGTGCTGGAAACGTTATTTCTCCGGAAAATGTTATAAACGGTATTAGTTTAAATGTTAGTATAGAACTTACATGTTCATTCAACATTATTTGCCAATAATACAGCACGTTTAGTTAATTATTTTTACATTATAGGATCTTAATTCTCAAGTTGAAGAAAGCCATAAATTAGGAATACTCAGTGCCAGTGAACTTAAACGAACTCTTTCCGTAAACGCCAAAATGTTTCCCAATGGTATCGTCGACTCCGGTGCTGATGGATTGCGTTTCACTCTTTGTTCATACAACATTAAAAGTAATTTCAAAATATATTTTCTTTTTTTTCAATAGTTCCATATATGATTTATAATAATTTTATTCGATTTTTTACAGATCCGACCATTTCATTTGATGTTGAACAGTGTCGTACAAATAAATTTTTCTGCAATAAAATTTTACAAGCGTGCAGATATACTTTGCGTATGACGGATGACGACCCTATTCAAATTCCCAAAGAAATGAGTTCTCTGGATCGTTGGATTTTAAGTAGATTGTCATTCATGGTTGAGAGTGTTAATGATGCACTCACTCAAAAATTATTCAACAAAGCAACATCTGCTATAAAACAATTTCTGCACTACGAGTTCTGTGATTATTTTGTAGTAAGTAGTGTACAAGCCTTTTAATTTCTATTTTGACCATATAAATATTTCTAAATTTTGTACTAAAATAAAAATTTATGATTATAGGAAGGGACAAAACTTGGATTTGAAAGTGAACGAGCTGATTTAATTTTAGCTCATCGGTTCGCTCTTGTTAAATCACTAGAAGTTTCTTTGAGAATCCTTGCTCCGTTTACTCCATTTCTGAGTGACGAATTGTACATAAAGTTGTCAAAGAAATTACCTAACTTCTCGTCTTATCAATCACTAATGGAAGCATCGTATCCCACATGTAATGAGGTATTGACTATTAAATCACTAGAAATTCTATTTAAAAATTGAGAATATTTCTGATTAACTTATTGAATATCTTAATTCATTTAGCTTCAGGAATACAGAGATTTAGATTTAGAAGTCCGAATGACGAATGTAATTGAAGTAATATTGAAAATCAGAAGCCTATTGACTGACGTCAACAAAAAATTGCCTTTTGAAGGTAATAAATCTTACAGTACCTAATACGCAATAAGACCTTTTTTTTAACACAAAAGCTGTCCAAATTCTAAATTAAATCAGTGTGACAGTCCAAAAAATAATTTTTTTATAGTGCATATTGTTGCTGATTCTTCCGAAGAACGTGATTTGTATTCTGAAAATATGAATGTCATCAATGCAGTCAGCAGAATTCAAAACATAAAAATAATTCCATCCAGTAATTACGTTAGAATGGAAAATAGCTTGACAGATAAAGCAACCGAAACCTGTTCTATTTATCTCATAGTAGAGGTAAAACACTATCATCTTTATTTTCATTAAAATAATAAGTATACTTACTATTAATTTTTTTCAGAATAAAGAAGTTTTAGAGGAGCTAAAAAGTAAGTTGGAGAAGAGAAGACTGAAGTTAGAGAAGAAGTTAAAGTCCGCAAAACAAAATACAACTCAATCAGAACCTATGAAACAGAAATTATCTACACTATCGTGAGTTTCATTATCAAAGTAAAGTAATTTTTTAAAGACTTTGTAAAGATTTTCCTCTAAAATGTTAATTTTTTTAATAGTGTATAAAGTATACTATACAATTATAAGAAATAATAACAGGCACTGAATTCTTTTCTTCTTATTACCCCATATTCGAAATTGATTCATTTTTAATCGACATCCATGTCATTACTGCTTTCTCCTTCACTTGAATCGTCACTCTCGCCTTCAGAATCTGAGCTGCTGGATTCTAGCCACTCTTGAGAAGATAGGTCGTCTTTTATAATAGTCGTCCATTCTTCCAACTTCTTGCAGTCTGCATAGCAATTAACAAATTTTTATTCATTATGTACTATATAATATATAATTTGATATAAAAATTGGATAGATACTTACCAAGAGAGTAAAAGTCATTGAGAGTGTACTGTTTATCTCCATCTTCAAACATTCCACCATATAAATATAAGACGTTATGTTTAACTGCAAGACCCGGATTAATTCGAGGTGATGGAGTAAATGTGCTTTCTTTTGTACCTCCTACTGATGCTGCGCTGGAAGTAGCGAGAGCTGGGCCAACAGTCATCTATTACGAGTTTTTTATAAGATCAAAAATATTTAGAATTTTTATAACCCATAAAATATTAATTGTATAATTCTAAGATACCATACAAAGTACACTTACCGTAAATATTCCATCATCATCAGTTACAACAGTTTTTTCAACTTCCTCTTCAATCGCCATTGCCTCTTCCGCAGGAATTTCATCTTCGTCTTCATCATCTTCTTTACTATCTCCTTTAATCTTCCTTCTTCTTTTTCGTTCACTTTGATTATTCTTCTCGTTTAGCGTAACTGTCGAATTATAACAATTCATCAACATAATCTTTTTCAATCATATAAAAATAAAGACCTATACATGCAAGTATGATTACCTGTGTGCCATTGATATTTTTCCAAGTTCAATGCAACCAGATCATTGAAGAATGTACCATAAAGTTCTTCTTCATTATCTTCTTGATCAAGTACTCCTCCAAACATGTATGCTAAGTTTGGCTGTACCAAAATCGCTGAAGAACTACAACGAGGCGTTATTGTAATTCCTCCTTGTTTAACACTTGTCCACTTCCACTTTGTACCAGTTGAGTCATTTTCTGTTGGAGTATAAGAATAATTAAACAGGTAACAATTCAGTTGATTTAAGGACTTATAATTAAAATAGCTAATTAATAAAAATATAAATGCAGCTTACTTTCAGGACTAAGTACGAACATATCCGTGTGAACGTGGCCTTTGTCAAAATCCTTTCGTATCCGTTCCTTGCTATAACCACCATAAACAAGAAGTTTATTTTCTGGCGTTGGCAGCACAATGCATCCAGATCTAGCAGCAGGTGGATTTCCTGAAAAAAATTGATTATAAAAAATGTAAATTAGGGATTGCCCGAAATAAAAATTACATTTACCAGATATTTCTATTTTTGTCCACGTGTAACTGGTAAGGTTGAACACATGAATATCATTGAAGTATTTATAGTCTCTCAGATTGTCATGAAAACCACCAAATATAAACAACTGTTTCTTCATGTAAACCATCCTATGACCACTTCTTGCGGATGGTCCATTTGGTGCACTAAAAATACGTCAAAACAATATTTTAACATTTTGTAAATGAGAAAATTTTTTAAAACTAACATTCTAAAATACTTTCTACATTTATTAAATTATACGTAAGTACTGAAAACAAAAATACACACGTTATTTTTTCCCATTTCTTCTCTCCAATATGATACACCCACAAGTCACGATAATGATAAAATTGAGATTCCGATGGGCTGGAAAATTCACCACCAAAAATCCACAAATCTCCTTTACCTGTTGGCACTATTGCAGCCTGGTGACCACATCGTGGAGGCGGTGCACCAGGTGCTTTTACAACAGTCCATTCTTTCTTGTTCAAATTGTAAAAAAATAAATCACCGTAGACAACAGTCTGTAAATAAAAACAATTGTGGAACACAATTAAATAAATTACAACTCAAAGCCTCAAAAATGAAATAATCATTTTTCTGTGAAGATACAAAATGTATAGTTTACCTTTTGGCCATCGTAAAATTCTCCACCGAACATAATTAACTCCTCTTTAAATGGATGTGCTGATAATGTAAAGTTTACTCGGCGTGAAGGTGGAGCAACGACCGATTCTACAACTCTTTGACGACGAGCTTCTTCTCTTTCGATTTCGGCAACAATTTTTTCAATATTTTCCTGGAAGCACAATCAAAAAATGCTCATTTTATTGTTGTCTTTATTTTCAATTATATAATTCAATTTCTAAGTATATTGATAGCATATCATTTTTAAGAAGGATTATTTTTTTGTGGAATTTTAAATTAAATACAATAAAATTAAATTTGAAATGTTTTGAAGAAGAGAGAAATCATGAGAAAAACGTACACGTGCATTTAATTCAATTCAGAGGTTATCTTACCTCACCAAGAGCAGCTAATTCCTTCTTCTGTTTCGCGTTCAGTTTCTTTTCCGTTTTTAGGGCAGTTTTTTCAGAACCGCTCATTTTATTCTTCTTCTTATCTTTTTTACCCATTTTAATTATAAACAATTACAACTATTTAATGACACTTACTACCGGTGGCAATCCATGTAAACATAAAATGAAATAAATCTCGAATTCAGATTGCGACTGCGCTGCAAATAATTCGGCGCGTAATTCAAAAAAGAGATGGAAAGAAAATCAAGTCTAGTCACTTGAAACAAATTAAAAAATGTTTGCATATAATATACATAAATGTTTCAGAAAAATCCAACAAATTTTCAATATTTAAAACTTTGGATTTCATATCTGCATTATATTTTCAATCTTTTAATTGTAAATTAACATAAGAAATTTTTAAAAATAAACCATCACTTGTTTTTATATTTACGTCTAATCTAAAGTCATCAAAGTCATCTAAAGCCTTTTCTGCTTCGTATCAATTTGTGATTCTGTAAAATATTATTTAAGAAAAAAATAATTAATTGAGATCCGTAAGTTGTAAAAAAATTTATTTACACCATAGTATAATTTACAGCTTGATAGTATATTTTACCTTGAACATCACAGATACATTATTAGCAAAAATAATAAATTATCAGCATTTAAACTTATTCTTTAAGGCTGAAAGTGTCACTGGCGAACGTGAGATTACTGTGCGATTTCAATAAACTATTATTTCAAATAATTCATTGAAATTAGAGAATCGTTAGAGAAGATAGCAGTGTGATTCTTTCTTTAACGCGTAATCTACATTTGACATCTGTCACAAATGCTTTTTCGAATCTTCAGAATCATCATATTGTGGTGCAATTTCTAGTAAATGTTTTCTTTCGCCTAAAGAGTTTTCTGATTTATTTCCTGATGACACAGTACTGCTACTAATATGACTTTTTTTTAACAAGGCACCGCCAGTATAACCTGAGAAACAATTTTCAGATGCTTATTGTTAGTATTCATTCATGATTATGTGGATTGAAAATCAATACTTTTTAATTCCTGAATTATTTACCCAATAATCCGCCTCCTATCGCACTAAGACCTCCTATTTTTAAACCAGCAAAAAATCCAATTGGACCCGCAATACAGGTTCCAATGACAGCTCCTGCCAGTGGATATGTCATAGCTTTGTACTTTGAAGCTTTTCGCAACATTTCTGCCCCTTTTTGAACTTTCAATTTGCCAACTTCCACGTTATCCTCAATTATATCCACTGACTCACCTTGGTCCTATTAGAAAATAATGTTTATTTAAAGGAATGCATGTTTATCAAGAATACATTACATGATACATTTACTTAAAGATACTCACGTGAACTATTTTGTTGAAATCAATAAAAAGTTGGTGTAATTGTTGCAGGTCGCTTTGCAGAGAATTCCAAGCATGCAGGCAGGCCTTTTGCCTTTCCAATTCTTCATGTTCTGTCTGCAGTTGGACATATTTGTCGCCAAGTGGGTCATTCTCAGCTTGATTTTCGTCTTTGGTTAAAGTGGATTTTTGAAACGGCAACTTTAATTCCAATGCTGTGTAAATTAAACGAAATAATGATTTAATTCTTAATATTTTATTAATCAGTGTTATTTGTTTTAATTTTTAAAGGCGAGAATTCTTACCCAAGTATTCATCAATGGCAGCAATAGTGTCGTTTCTGGCCTTTTTTGTGAGCTTATCAAAAGTAAAAATATCTCTATCCAGTACTTGGCTTCTTAACATATCCATTTCATACAAGAGTTGCTTTAATTGTTTCACTACTCGCATAGCGTTTATTTGCTCTTTATAAACCTTATCCCACTCTTGATTACCCTGAAACTAAACACAAGATATTAAACATACGACGTATACACTGAAAAAATTCGGTGTAATTTTACATTAGGAATCGGGGATATAATACCAGAGATTTCTAGGGAAAATTTACATGAAAAAAACATGTAAATTTCGTCTAGAATTAATGTAGACTTACAGAAACTAGTGTAAATTTACCTTACATTGGATTAATCTCAAAAATCAATCTCTTCATTTTACTCAATAAATATTATAATTAGACATTTTTTGGCTCCATATCCATACTTCTATTTCAAAAAAGAGTACTGCTATATAGCGATAAAACATATATAATTCTAATATGTGTTGATTATATACATTTAAATGATTGAATTTTGAGGTTAGTATTTGAATCCAAGACCTTTAAACGCTTTAAACAAATTAATGTTATTATTCTACATTATGTCTGAACTGATTATGTTGCTATGAGCTAAATTATGTGTATCTTACCCTTTTGACATTATTTTTATGTCTTTTGAGTAACTCTAAATGATATGGGATAGCGACATCGTTAAATTTACCAATTGCTATTTCTAAACGCTTAATAGGCTGTTTAATTACAATTTCTTCTGCGGACATGATTTTTTATACAAAATAGCCCAATGTTACGGCGCACTAAAAACTGATACAATTGCCAATAACACAATCTACTGAAGAGCGAACTCAAGCCTCAAGCGTTATCATCCCATCACTATCTTGTTGGGAGCACTGCGTATATCACATGTTATAGTATATAGTCAACGTACAGCAGTGTACAGTCATTGACATATGCAATTGATGCAATAAGGGCGCATAGAATAGAAAAAAGAAATAGAAAAAGAAAAGAAAAACTTTTTTAAAACTTTTCGTTTTAAAAAATGTATTTATAACTTTAATTTCAGGTTATTCAAGTAATACAGATAATTTACTTAAATTTCATAAAAAAATATTTTCAAAATTCTTATTTTTGCCTCGTCAGCGTTCATTTGAGTTCGAACTAAAAAATTTTATGTGCCTTTATCAGTACCGGCCTTAGCCACTTTGACGTCCCCGGGCAAGGGGAAGGAGGGCGAAGGGGCACCATATGGAAAGTCGGGCGTCGAGCGCCCCTATTTGCCTACAACCTTCGCGGCGCCCCCGGCGGGCGCCCGACCTCGCCTCCCCCAAAGGCCGGTACTGGCCTTTATTGCAGAGGTCGTTAACCTTTTTAAAAAATGTACCCTTTAAATGACAGTCGCGTACCCCGTTCCATGCAGCTACGTTCAGATTGGAAATATTACATGAGAAATTAAAAAAAAGAAACAAACGAAACTCGAAAATGACCGCGGCCCCCCCTGAAGTTGTCGCGTCCCCCAGGGATACCACATACCAAGCATACCTTAGTTTGGAGAACTCTTTCTATTGAATCCAGAGCCTCAATTTTGCATAAGGCTGCTTTGCACGGACGAAGACACACGAAGTCAAAATTGCTAATACAAGACTACAAGAGTAAAGAGTCCAATCATCATGTAAGTAAAAATTAAATAAAAATTCCAATTTTACTTTTATTTTATAAGTATTTGTAATACACATTCCAGTGGACACAAAACCATGAACATCTGAAGGACATTCTTGGCACGTTCCTAAGATGTCCGAAGTCAGTCCAATCAACGTCTCTAAGACGTTTTATGTCGTAAAGATGATCTAACGCCGTTTTAAACTTATAGGATCTTTCAAAATACGTTTTAGCGATGTCCCAAAGACGTTTAGGACATCCTTAATTTTTTTGCCCACTGGGATAATACAAATTGTATACAAATAATGCTTAAAATTTAGAAATACTGGTTCTAATATTACACGTTTGGGTTTAGAAAATAGTAGTATAAGAAACATTTAAATAGTAAAAAAAATTATGTAGATTTCTTACTGTTTTTTGTAAATTTTTGAAAATTTATAAAATGACCATGCAGCGCACTGAATTTACCGAGTATCTATTAAAATCGTCAGGTGCAATGTTTCAATGTAGTGAATAAAGAGGCTATACCACTTTGAACGCCCGAAAATTTTGAGAATTTTTTCTGAGCATGTTATGAAAGATACTGATATAAACAGGGCTGCTACACATTCATTTAAGTCACTTTCAGTAACTTCTTTTTGCAAATCACTTTTTAGTCACTTTTTAAAGAAAAAGTCACTTTTTTTAATAAACAGCCACTATAAGTCACTTTTTAAAAGGAAAAGGTCATTTTAGTATTTTTAAACGTATTAGACTCCAAATTTTTTCTCAAAAATATGAAAATCTCTTAAAATACTTTAAAATTCCGCGACAAACTTTAAATGCACTTAAAATTCGTTAAAATCTCTAAAATTAATAGAAACGTCTTGAAATCCATCAAAATATCACAGAATCCTTCGAAATTTCTTAAAATTCCTTGAAATTCCACGAAAACCTTTAAAATCCCTTAAAATTTCATGAAATCCCTTAGAATTTCTAAAAATTCCGCGATATTCCTTCAAATTTCATAATATTCCCAAAAATAGCCTATTTTTCGAGCGTTCAAAGTGGTATAGCCTCTAAAAAAACCCACGTTGAGTTGTTTCAAATTTAAAGCGATTGTCGACTGTAGTATTTCTTATAATATTTTATAGTTTCTAATACTTTTTATATTTTATGTTTCAGAAATGGAGAAAATTCGAGAAATCCTGAGCAAATTTAAAGTTAAAAATGTTGAATCGCCTGCTGATCTCTTTCGCTTCTGCGAAAACACCCTCACTGTTGAAAAGAATGACGATTTGATTCACTCGTTAATTTATCCAGGTAGCCCAATACTCTCTCTTCGTGATTCACGTGACGCAACAATATTTCATGTTGCCTGTGGTGTACTTGATATAAACCACAATATACTTCATAATTTAATTAAACATGGAGTAGATATAAATGCTCAAAATTGGGAGGGTAGAACTCCATTACACATAGCTTATTTTGCAGAGGAACTTGAATTTTGTGATATGACATGTTATACGGAGAAAGAAATTTTCCGCAACACTAAGTTCTTAATAAAAAACGGAGCAAATACAGACATCTCCAATAAAAACGGCTATACTCCAGTTCATCGTGCATTAATTTTGGGTTGTTTAGAAGCCGTGGAAATTTTTCTAAACGAAGAAATCCCATTTGATATTGAAAATCGTTGCCTATATGTTATAAAGAGTCTTCTAAAGCAAAAACCTTTTTACAACCTCTCACCTAGAAGTTGCTCGATCCTTTCAAAGTTTTCGATTGTTAATAAGGACTGCGAATCTTTAAAATATGTCTTAAGCAAGACTAAAATTGATTTAGAAGCATTCTACCAAAGTAATGGGTCTAATTTATTGCGTTTGGCGTCTTCTGAAGGTGAACCCCAATGCGTCAAAGTTTTGCTTGATGGAGGCGTGGATTCCAATGCTCCCAACAGATCTGATGTGGACACTCTTACTCCTCTACATAAAGCTGCCCATATGCAATCCATTGAACTGGTAGAAATACTATTAAAAGGGGGTGCAAATGTTAATGCATTGTCTGTAAACCATCTATCGCCACTTATGACGGCGATTTGTAATTTCTCCAGAGTTAATCCAAAGACAGTAAAGATTTTACTTGACCATGGAGCTGACATCGAGGCGAAAGATTGCTTCGGCCAAACAGCATTAAGTCACGCTTGTAAAAAAGGAAATTTGGAAATAGTGAAGATTCTTTTGAGTCGCAGGGCGTCAATTGAAAGAAGTAATATCTCTACATTGCACTATGCTGTTTTGGGAAGACATCCAGATATTGTCGAAATTATCTTGAAACAAGGTCTCAGTGTCAACTGTAGGTGTGATAGCTACGGAACACCATTAGAGCTCGCTATTTCACAAAATCGTTCCCATCCTAACGAATACACGCCAGTTATAGAAGTTTTACTTTCTCATATTGCTAAAATGATAGCAACTAAAAAGTATGTCAGCAGGGAAAATCGAGAGCTGCTAAAAGAAGAGTCTATTGAAAGAATATACGAGATTTACGCGGAAGAATTGACAAATATGAAAAACAAAAATGTCAGCTCAGAAATGAATTTTTCTTTCTTCGATATCTTGACGAAAGATATCGATTATTTGGGTGGTGCCCTGAAACACGAAGATTTGAAATTGGTGCTGAAGGAAGGCAAATATCAAGAGAAATTCGATAAATACTCCAAGGAATTGAGAAACCGTATTCAAGAAGCGCATTATCGACGACAGCTAATTGAGCTAGCTAGTGGTTTTCTTCAAAAGTACGCGAACAAAAGACTTCCATTCGAAATTGTTTTAATAATTTTTAAGAATTTGTCGATTAAGGATTTAAATAACTTTTTATTTGTTTCATTCTTTCAATACCGACGTGTACGTTAGTATGCATAAACGTTTTATGCAGCATTCAATTTTGTATACAAATTTATATTAAAAATCTTATATAACGTCTAAACGATCATTTAAAATCAATTCAAATTCCTTAAAATCCTTAAACATTTCTTAAAATTTCTGGGAACCTCTTCAAAATCCTTTAAAATTCGCTAAAATCTCTTACAACTCCTTAAAATTCCACAAAATATTTTTAAAAGGATGAAAATTGCTTGAAATTTCTCAAAATTCTACGACAAACTTTAAAATCCCTCAAAGTCTCATAAAACTTAACTGGTTCTTTTGTGAATAGATTCAATCATGGTTTGCAAGGATGCTTCTGCACTATGGCTGGCTTTATTGATGAACAGTTGATTGCATTGATCAAATTTAAATGCGGAGTTCAGAAGTAAGGTAAAGGAAATGGGTGGGTGTCAAAGTAAGTCGTGCCACAAGATTCGATTATGTCGCATAGTATGGAGCTGGTTTTGAACTTATACAGTTCTCAAGCCGACAGTAGGAAGGAACTCATGGAGATTCATGTAAAGTCCGCGAGACATAACTATCGAATTTTCGATATTATGTTTCAGATAACTGGTTCCTTAATGGTATAATATGGTTAATGGTCGTAACAACGTCGTTTAGGCTTCCCCTCTCTCTATGTTACATAATTTTTTCAAATACTTTCACCACTGACTCATTAAGTAAAATGTAGCTACTTATAATTACAGAAAATATGATTCAAAATTTAGGTACGTTTTACATTAAAAATAAAGAAAATTAAACCATATGAAATTCAAAACGAATGGCCTACAATTAATGCGAAAATTAAAACGTGTAAAAATATGCTTTATTTACAGGGTTGCCACACAGTCACTTAAGTCACTGTCAGTCAGTTTTTTTTTGCAAATCCAAATTTTTTCTCAAATATATGAAAATCTCTTAAAATTCTTTAAAATTCCGCGAAAAAATTTAAAAGCACTTAAAATTCGTAAAAATCTCTAAAATTAATAGAAACGTCTTGAAATCCATAAAAATATCACAGAATCCTTCGAAATTTTTTTTAATTCCTTGAAATTCCATGAAAACCTTTAAAATCCCTTAAAATTTCATGAAATCCCTTAGAATTTCTTAAAATTCCGCGAAATTCCTTCAAATTTCATAATATTCCATGAAATCCCTTAAAGTTTTACTACTTCCTTTAAAATTATTTAAAATGATTTGAAATACTTTAAATTCCACGAAAAACTTTTAAATCCCTTAAAATTCCTAAAATTCCAGGCTTCTTAAAATTGTTTAAAATTCCTCAAAATCTTTTAATCTCGTTGAATCAGTTCAAATCCTCTGAAAACCATGAAGATTTCTCCATCTCTTTAAAATCTCCTGAAACCTTTGAAATTATCTAAGAACCATTAATTTTTTTTAAATTACCTACTTATAAACAGGCAGGGCCGAATTTAGGGTTTTAGGGGCCCTATGACCGGTTAAAATATGGGGGCCCTTTAGCCCCTACATTTCCCAGTGGGCAAAAAGACATTGTCATCCTGAGGACGTCCATGTCAGTCCAATTGATGTTCTAAAGACATCTCATGTCCAAAAGAAGTCTTTAAGACATGAGACGTTTTTTGGACATCAATTGGACTAACATGGACGTCCTAAGGATGTCTTTAGGACGTCCTGAGGATGACAATGTCTTTTTGCCCACTGGCTTTCTTTATTTTATTAAAAAAATTTTTTATAGTGTTTAGTGGGGACCGCGGCCCCGACAGCCCCTAATATAAATTCGGCCCTGTAAACAGGAAAAATACAGTGCTAGTGCAGCAAAGTGCATTGTGCAGCATTGTGCAGTGTCTCTGTTTCTAATAAGTTTTTTGTCAGTGTAAGAAAAGTTGACACTATCGATGGCTCAAGATGATCATAAAATTCACGCTCGAAAATAAGACACCACATTTCATTTCAACATGGAAATTGGTGGCGATCCGCCTTTTTCGTTTTCTACCTTCTTTACTGTGGCAAACGGAAAGGAGAGAAGTAGATAAAAAAGAAGGAAGTGTAAGGAGCAACGAGTGAAGAGTAAAAAACGAAGAGAAGACTCTTCCTTCCAACTTCCGGAGCGACTATTTCCCAATTCGTGGCGCATACGCGACACCTAATATATTATGCATGAAAAGGACTTATTCGTCAATGAAATGATCGGTTTCTCCCTGGCCATATTTCCAAGGACTGGAATATTTGAGTTCAGAATCCGAGAGTATTTTAGAGGACAGGTCGAAGGCGGCTGGAAGATGCGGGGACATATCTGCTGTATCGGTGAATGCGTTATTTCAGTTATTTCACACATGGCAACCGATCGATAAGCATTGCATTGCATTGCATTGCATTGAATTGCATTCGGGAAACTCCTGCGTCTCTTAGTTCCTCACATACCGGATACCTTATACGCCTATGTCAATAATGCACAAGTACCGGCTTCTACGCACGTATGCCACAAACCCTTATGCATCCTCACATATCACGCTTCTATATATTTTCCAAAGGAATGCTGTAGAATTCTCTTCAGAAAAAAGATAGATAACGAATATGCGCTGAATGTATATGGGGCATTCTATGCCAAATCGACCAGTTTTGACCCCGACCTCTCTTTATTTGGCTGAAACTTTTTTTATCCTTTATTACCCTATCGGAAATATTTTTCAGAATTTTTTCAAATTTTTTTAGCTAACCCAAAAAAAGTTATGGATTTAAAAAAAAAAATGGCTTTTTTTCAAATGGCCGTAACTTTTTCAAATTTTTTCAAATTTCAGAGACTTTGCGGAAAATGTCAAAGTTTTTTATGAAAAAAAAGAAAAAAAAATTAAAAATGACAATCATCTCGAAATTTCAGTTTTTTTTTTTCGAAAATTTCAAAAAAAAAACTTGAAGATGGATCTGTATAATTTTTATAGATTTTGTTCTGAAAAGTGCATTTAAAAACAAAAATTTTGAAAAAAAAAAAAACGTGTCGATAATTCAATTTTTGAAAAAGTTACGGCCATTTTCGATAGGGTAGAAAAAGATAAAAAAGTTTCAGCCAAATCAAAAGGGGTCAGGATCAAAAGTGGTTGATTCGGCATGGAATACCCCATATATACTGTATATCTTTCTGTAGAAGACCTGAAAAAGATTTCAAAGCATTTCATTGAATTTCAAAAGACTTCAAGTACAGCAAGGTGAAGAAAGGTGCTGAAGGTTTATGACAGGTGCTGAAAATGTTTTGATACATACTCTTGAGACATAAAACTGTTGAAAAAGCGGAAGTGCAAAATCTCAACAGCCAACCGACCGTTTATTATTACATGCATCAGGGGTTCCGTCGCAAGCACGCGACGGAACATAAAAATAAATGAGAGCGAAGATAACAGTGGGCCGAATATAGTGAAACTCATAAAACTAAGTTTTTTTCTAGTATGTCGCTTGCAACTCTCTTTTCACCCCTTTTAAATCGTTTCATTCAACTCAGTTTCCTGAGAATGCAGATACGACTATGTTTTTGAAGTTTCCCTGTTTATAAAATCATGCACAACCCGTGCAGAAATTTTGATGGGGCTCTGATCTGGAAAACTGGCATGGGAATTTGAAATGGATTCAGGAAACAGTAATAGATATTTGCCCTAGGTTTGAGAATTTTCTGGGAGAACTTTTCTCACCATTGACAGATCGTAAACGATCCACTGTGACCTAACAGGTCATTTGGTGAATGAAATCGATGTAGTCGGAACGTGAACAAAATTCCTGGCAATATATATGTATGCCCTTGCAATTCTGTGACATACACACGATATACCTGGCTGCGCTACGAGGAACCAGGATGGTTGGCAAATATTTACTGCCATATTTCAGTGATTGTTAATATTGTCTCTCTCCTATGGTTTATTGATTACAGGAGTATGCGAATTGCATCACGTGATTTTCGCATCCTCGAAAATTACGAATTGAATTTATTTTGATTTGAAATCATACCCTTAGGATATATATAAATCAATGTACGGATGAAAACATGTATTTATTTATGAAACCACAATTTCAGCTATGTTTTACAATTATAACAATTTATTATTCATCTTTACAAGTTTTTTGAGAAAAACTGTGTTAAAAGAACATTTACCAAGGAAACTTTTTAAAAATTCATGCAGTCTTGCCTTTCCCTGCTGGAAGAACTAATTTCGTATACGAGTTTATCAAATCGAGTTAAAAATAATTTTTACGGCTAGCCCGATTCTTAAATATTTAAAAGTATATCTGCTCATCCCTGTGAAACCATTATTCGTCTAGACTTTGCCAGGGAGAACTAGCTTGAAATTAAAATTTTCATTACGTTATAACAACTAATTTTATTAGTATAGCGAAAGGCGAGGAAGCGCAACCTCAAAGTTTTTAACATTCCTTGCAAAACTTTAGGCAACGAGGGCGGATTTTTCTTGATTTTTGTATCTTCAAAACAAGTTCTATGCACTAGAACGGAAGGCTTGAAAGTTAAGATGAAAATATTAAATTTTCTGATTTTTAACTCTAAAATCACCAAGACAATTTCTCACGTAAGAAATTCTAATTTGCATTCATAATTTTGCGTCAATGCAGAAGGTTATTTATATCTATTTACCGACTGAATGAATGAATCTAGGATTACGTAAGTTAAATGCTAGCTCGTAAACTGAGATCACTATATGGTCATAAAGATAAGATTTAATTATACATGTATATTCATTCATATAAACCAGTCGTAAAAACGGTGTAAAATAGTATATGTAATGCGAATGAAACTGCATAAAAAATCAAATTTTCCAAATTATACATTATTTTTAATTATTTTGAATGAAGAAAACTGAATTTGTTAGGAAACTGTTATTTTGTGATAGAAATTAATAACTTACTAATGTTTTATTTAGATTGTTATATATGTTAAGATGGTTAAGATTGTTTCAAAATATTGGAAACTTAATTAATTCTTTGCAAGAGTAATTACGCATGTGCCGCAGTTTCTCCACCTTACTTACCTTACACAACTTTATATATAAAAATTTCCCTGGTAATGGTAAACCTTCAGCATATACATAACTGCTAATGTTTTCCCAGGCGATTATCACCGCCAAGGACATCACTACAGCATAATTTGTGCATACTGCGAGGTTACTAATCAGTATCAAACACGAACTGAATGTCTTCATGTCCTGAGAAAAGTCCTAATTTAATATATATAT
>JAUESH010000020.1:1398179-1408925 GCA_032275165.1 Synergus magnus
TTCTTTCTGTGTTATGATAGTGATGATGTTTTGATTTCCATAATGGATAGTGCCTGGGTTAGCCAGTGTTCATTTTACTGCAGTAAAACGTAGAAATAATTAATTAAATCGAAATCTGGAAGTTATTTTTCATACTTCGAATTAGAATTAAATTAGAATTAAACCTTTAGCTTGTTTTCCAGTAAACGATTGTCAATCTTCATATCTCACTGATCGCGAGCGGGAATTCCCAATTTCCCAGCTGACGTTTGGTCGACTGCTTCTTCGGGGATCCCTCGTCACCAACCTAGTCTGAGTACGAATTCGGCAGACATCTGGCACGCATCCCATTCCTATGTTTCAAATACATCTGTAGATTTCTGTATATACACCCTGCCAGATCGAGGATCTGGGCCTAGATATTTCGAGATATCTCCAACTTGAAAGTTAACGCGCTTGCTTCTCGGAAGTTGCATCTGTGCCACAAATCGTGTTAATCATGTGTGGTTGGAAGTAAAACTTCAATTTTCATGTGCATGGTTATTTATATCTTATTGGTGCGTCCCATATTCATCTTAACGTATAAATTTCCTGTGTAAGCGAGAAATTATGACTGGAGACTTCGAATTGAGATTTAAAAAAAAAGAGGGCAAAATTCTAATTGATTTGCATAAGTATTGCAAATTTAACGTATGTTATTAACGGTGGAGAGAATTGCAACGACTCTGACGTTTATACTGTGAACTCGTAATCTTCGCGAGTGGCGATAAACAAGGACTGATGGAAATCGCGAACGCTCTTTAATCGCAGTACGATGCAAAGCTGGATTGCTTGCGCAATCGAAAGCAAAGTGGAGCACTGCACCGGCATTCTCCGGTGGGATCAGCAGGCGCGATCCGTGGCCTCGATCACGGTACTCCAAAGAGAATTATGGCCTCGAGTAGCGTCAAAAGTTGCTGCAAAATTCTCGTGAAATCGCAAACAAGTCCCGAAACAAACCTTTTCTCTAGAAATATTTTGCTTTTCCTTTGCCATTTGATCATTTTCAAATATTTGGAAAAGTTTCGTCTATGTTTGCTGTAAGATAAAATTGGCATCTTTACAATGTAGTATATAGACGCAGGGAAAACAAGTTCTTGTTTTTGAAGAATCTAAAAAATAATATTATTACTACCAAGTCTCTGTGAAGCTTTCAGTAATAAAAATTCATGACTTACAGGCTTTAATAAATCTAACAGATTCGGTACAGTCTTCCCAGTAATAAATATCACAAAATTAACCTATTAGTTCCGCCTTTAGAAATAATTCACTAATGCTAACAACACATGAATCCCAAAAGTACATCACAGAAAATGTATCGCACAATTACGGTCGACTATAATAGTATACGGTTATGTAGGGTTTCATACGTAAAGCTATTATCGTTTTAATTTGAGTCGTGCTTGCATGCCATCAGTGTTTGGCTGCTTGAGTAATTGGTATAATCGGTCCTGCATGTCCGATTAATTAGTCTTCGGGTACCTTTCACTTTTCCGCAATTCCATTTTCTTTACCAAAAGAGAAGGCACGAAGCGTCTGCGGGAATTCCGCGGAGTTTCGCATGAGGCCGCGTGCCACGTCCGGAGGGGTCGATTCTGCTTTAATTTTAGCCATGCTTATACCATCCATGCCTTTGGGCACCCAGTGGTGGTATGCATGGTGGTAGCTCAACAGCCTTGGCATCGCAGACGCATTATTCATACCTTAATGAATTCCCTTTTGACCTCTCGCGCGCGCATTCCGCGGCTGTGAAAATCCCTATATTTTCGCAAACCCCCTTCACTCCTCAACTCAACTATTTTTCTATGCTGACGTCATTCTACATATAACCCAACAGCATGTCCCATATGACACATACCAGAATTTTGAAATTGACTTTTTGAATTTACGTCTCTGTCGTCTGTATTCTCGCTCGGGTAAAATTATGATTCTAATATCTTTCTTTTGCCTAGAAGAAGAAGAATTGCGAAAATCCTTTAAAATTCCGCGACAAACTTTAAAAGCACTTAAAATTCGTAAAAATCTCTAAAATTAATAGAAATGTCTTGAAATCCATAAAAATATCACAGAATCCTTCGAAATTTATTAAAATTCCTTAAAATTCCAAGAAAACTTTTAAAATCTCTTAAAATTTCATGAAATCCCTTAGAATTTCTTAAAATTCCGCGAAATTCCTTCAAATATCATAATATTCCATGAAATCCATTAAAGTTTTACTACTTCCTTTAAAATTATTTAAAATTATTTGAAATACTTTAAATTCCACGAAAAACTTTTAAATCCCTTAAAATTCCTGAAAATCTCACAAAATTCCTAGAAATTGACATTTCATGTAATTCTTTTAAATTCCTCAAAATCTTTTAAAAATCAAAATCATCGTTAATTTTTTTAAAATTATATGAAGAGTATTAAGATTCTTTAAAATCACTTAAAAATGTCAAAATTTCTTAAAATTCTTACAGGCTTTAAAATGGTTTAAAAATCCACGAAAAACTTTAAAATCCCTTAATATTCCTGAAAATCTCACAAAATTCCTAGAAATTGAAATTTCATGTAATCTTTTAAAATTCCTCAAAATCTTTTAAAAATCAATAATACCTTATAAGATTTTTTTTAATTCAATAAGAAATATTAAAATCTCTTAAAATCATTTAAAATATGTCAACATTTTTAAAAATTCTTTCAGGCTTCTTAAAATCCTTTACAAATCGACAAGGAATCTTAAAATTCTTTGAACTTCCTAAAGTTTCTTTAAAATCTATTAAAAGTGCGAGAAATTTTTTTTAAATTTGAAGAAATTTTTTAAATATCATAAAAATCTCTTGTAATCCCTTAAAACTCCTAGAAACCTCTCAAACTCCCTTAAAATGATTGAAAATTTCTTGAATTCTTTAAAAACCTGTAGAATATCAAAGAATGCCTGGAAATTCTTCGAAATCCTGAGAAATCTTGTAAAACCCTGCTATTTTCTTCAAAATTAGTCACTTTTTAGATCAAATTAGTCACTTTTGTCACTTTTTTTTAAGTATATTAGCCCGTGAAGAACTTTAAATTTGGATTTGGTAGGGCCCAGGCCAGTTTCCCTATGTTTAGTCAGGCGCCGGTCAGGAAAATAGTCAGGACCGGGAATTGTCATTGATTCTATTTTTCACGCGGAAAGTGTGTTTCAATTAATTTCAACTGATTTTGAAGATTTTAATGCGATTTCAAAGGATTTCAAGTGGTTGAAGGGATTTTTAAAGAATTTCATAGGAATTCAAAACGTCTAGCATAGGACAATTTTGAACACTATGTACTTTTATAAATAGTGTAATGCAATAATCTAAATGTACAGAATCATCGCAGACCCATTTATTACGTGAGCAGACTGATGTTATCTGATGCGCAGTCTGAATTCCATGAAAAAGGCTCTAAAGTTGTCCCCTTGAGACGTTTCAATCTCTCATGCGTCGTATTGTATAGAAGCCACAGGGCATACATAGGAGCTCGTATCATTCTCCGCGAGAAATGCTTGCTCTGCAATGCGGTTTGCTGGCCTGACTCTATACGCTGTATGACCGTATATAATACGCTAGGGACTTTAGGGCAAAATGAATGGCATCTGCGTACTGAAAGGGGAGACTAACTTTTCGTCCTACATCCTGTCACGGCAGTCCACGAGCAAGACCAAATTTTACTCTGCCTGCTGCGACTGACACTAGAATTAAAGTGCGCTCGGCAACTCGGCAGCGGATGTCGACGGATCTCTTCAACCAGGCAGATGAAGCCATTTATGTGATTTCATTTGTAGTGCGTAATTTGTCTAATTCATGTGCCAGGGAAAATATGTTGAATCATTAAGAATACAGAGGAAGCAAAATCGTCAACTCTCTAATGTTCCAGCGAGTTTCCTGTGATAAATGATACAATGCGAGGCGACGATGAAACAATGGCGTAGGAAACACGCAGAGCTTCTCCCAATCAGTCATTCGGTTGGGAAAGCTGTTATTAAATCGCTATTGTTTGCAATCATAAAAGTACAGCTTACCTGCCTTCTTCTTCATAAAAATTCAAGAATTCAAGTTGCACATTAAACGCCTTTCGCACTCTAAGCATGAAATCATTTTTGTCGCTGACACTTTTTCAACTTTACAAAGATGAAGCTGAAGTTTGCAAAGTTTACGACAATGAAAAATTATTTTTGAAAAAAGCACGAAACCTAAAATTTTATTGCGCTAAAGGTTCCATTTGATATCAAAAGAAGCACAAAACAATTTCACCCCTTACCAGACTAGGATCACCTTAAAAATCATCCCCTAAGTACAAAAAAATCATTATAAATCCTCTAACTTCAAGACATAAAATTTTATTGTTTTAAATGGTTCCATTAAAAGTCCAAGGAAGTCCAAAAAAATTTCATCCAACTATTCCCTTAGGATCACCTTCAAAATCAACCCCTAAGCCCAAAAAAATCATTGAAAATCCCCAAACTTGGAGACCTAAAATTTTATTCTCTTAAATGATCCCATTTAATGTCTAAATAATACTAAAAAAGTTTCATCCGCCCACCCACATAGGATGACCCTGAAAATTAACCCCTAAGCACAAAAAAATCATTAAAAATCTCCAAACCTCGAGACCTAAAATTTTATTCTTTTAAATGGTATCATTTAGTGTCTAAATAATACCGAAAAAGTTCCATCCGCTCACCCCCATAGGATCACCCTATAGGAACCCCTTTCACAAAAAAAAAAAATCATTAAAAATCCCTTAGGGGTTTTTTTTTGAGGGTGATCCAATGGGGGCAGGCGAATGAAACTTTTTCGGTTTTATTTGGATATTAAATGGAATCATTAAAAATAATAAAATTTTAGGTCTTGAAATTAAGGGATTTCTAATGATTTTTTTGTGCTTAGAGGTTATTTTTGAGGGTGATCCTAGAGGAATAGTTAGATGAAATTTTTTTTGGATATTTAGACTTTTAATGGAACCATTTAGAACAATAAAACTCTAGGACTTGAAGTTTAGGGATTTTTAATTACTTTTTGGGGCTTAGGGATTGATTTTGGAAGTGAACCTAGTGTGATAGGGGGTTGACACTGTTTTGGGCTTCTTTGGACATTAAATGGAACCGTTTAAAGCAATAAAATGTCAGGTCTCGTTCTTTTTACAAAAAATATATTTTGTCGTTGTCGTAAACGTTACAAACTTCAATTTCATTTTACAGAGTTTATAAAGTTGTGGATGTATAACAAAGCCGAAACGAGATTATCAAAGTTCAATATTCTCCTCTGACAGTATCGTTATCGGTTAAAGTCCGTTAAGTGCTCTGATGTAAATAACTCTGCGTTGCATGCGGCGTTTCGTGCCTCGCACTACACATACCGCAGCCTATTACTTTGGTCTCTCCCTAGCCACAGGAATAGAAGCCTGAGCGTATTAATCGTAGAGCTGCCGTGCGGAATTTACGCGCGGTCCGCGCGGTGAATTTCAAATTTCACAACTTCCGGCTGGACGGCAGGGATAGTGTTATGAGGGGCCACCCAGAGTGTTTAAGGGAGGAACCAGAGGGCGAAAGAAGGACCAGGTAACGGGGAAGAGGAACAGACTGCGAGTAAGGTCTGGTGAACAGCACTGGTCGACGGTTGGGTGGGTGTGTGGGGAGGAGGGGGAGACGCGTAGTATATGAGGTTAGTTAGCTAGCCTCGTGTGCTGCATATTAAAAATATTCAAATGCATCCGCGGAGTCCACGATCCAAACCCTCGTCCTCGATCTCCATTGCCCTCCGTACTTCCTCCTGCACACCTATAGCAATCCCTTCTCTTCCACACCTCTTTCCCACATCCCAAACCAACAGTCCGTGCGGACCGGCGCAATTTACGGACTGTACGGATGCGATAGTGTAAATTATGTTTATGAAACAATGCCATGCCTTCTTTAGTCTTCTCTTTTTCACTATGTATGAATGTATATCTCTTTCTCTCTCTTGTATTCTTACTCCTTGAAATTATATATGGGTTATTTTCCACGTAGAATGCACTTTCGAAAAAAGTAACATTTTTTTTTTGTTGAATAATTTTTCAAACTGATTTCTTTTAGCATGCATTAGGTTCATTACCATTAAAACAAGAACTCGCAAAAATATTCACGTTGTAAATTTATTTGAAAGACTTGTGGAGCTTTTTGACGTCGTACGCATTTTTCATCTTTCTTGTAAATGGAATTATTTTTCAATAAAGTAAAAGAATGTATTAAATTTTCACAAATGAGGAATAGTATAATAGAAAATATGTACTTTCAGAGTCTGATTAATTTTATCCTTCTTTTTTTTCAGGTATGTTAGAGAAAACTGATTTCCTCACATTCTTTCCCTGACTGAGTGAGTATAAAAAAATTGAATAATATGCACTACATTTTTTATTTTGGTTAATTACGAAATATATTTTTAAGTAATCATGTTAGGGGTGTGTGTATGATAGGGGGCGTTTTTCAGGGAGCGAGCGCCTTCTGATTTGTCTGACACTACCAATCTATCCTCACTAACTTTTCGTAAATTGACTGAGAATCTTCAGTAATTCATTCCTGCTTTAGCTACAGTTTTTTTTATTTGGGTATTTAAACTTACGAAGAGCTAATCCTTTCATTTGGGTGCATGTTCCTTGAAATGTCCCTTATGTCCCTTGAAATGCATTTATACAATTGACTCTGGCTGCAGATAACATGACTCTGCTTTAGTTGAATGGTCCAGTCTTTTTGCGTCTTACTTAAAATTATGAAGAGAGAAGGGTTATATACCGATAGATTTGCATGAACTGCGAATGCCTGGCTTTAACTGCATATATACCCGATCACTTTTTTGATTTACAACCCTTATTGTAATTGTTAGTCGTTCTCTGTGTTGTTAACTCTTATTTTGCAGTATACAGAATTTTTCAACTTGTAAAATACTTGACATCATTAAGTCAAATTGTCCTCTTTCAATCTGAATTAGTAAGAATTTGACTAATTGAATCAGTCGCCTTACATTTGATTATTGAATTAGTAAGAAAAATTTTTCAACTAAATATTATAAAAATTAGAGAACTTTAAACAACTGCTAAAAAACAGTCGTACTGACAATTTCCGACGGTAGTGTAATTTTATCACGGAATTTCAAGGAATTTAAAAAGATTCTCATGACTTTTAAAAGATTTTGTGAAATTTTAAGAGATCTAAAAATTTTTAAGATATTTCAATCAGTAGTGTTACTAATTCATTTAGTAGGGAGTTACCAATTCATTTAGCTGGTCCTTGTTACTAATGGAGTTAGTAATTTTTTACTAATTTATAGTAAATGACTTCGCACCATTTTAATTAGTAAGAAACTACTATTAATTAGTAAAATTTAACTAATTCACATTGAGAGAGTTCATTTTACGACTCGAGCTAAAAGTGAAATAAAAAATTATAGCTTAATTGGAACACAGAGACAACAAAATGAGGAAGTGTAGGTAAAAGATCTATTTAACTAGAGGAACGGATCAATTTCGCTTGTTCGTTTTAACGAGTTGAATGTTTAACGATAAATATTGCATTTTACGGAGTATTGCGAATTTGAATTTAATCTTCCTAATAAATATTTTCCAAATCTATTGTTCGTTCGTATTGAACATTCCAGGACATACCTTCATAGATTAAACGAGCTATTTGCTTCCAATTAATCAGAATAATGAAAAATAAAAACTGCTTTTCAGTGGAGTTTGAAATATTTTATATTTTCGGTTTGAATCCAATAGAGGATCAGTAGAAATGCAATATTTGGATGGTAAACAAACGGAATATCGATTTGTCCGCGATTATATCGGCTGACGAGAATGATCGACTGGGAGCAGCCACATAAATAAAACGTCCAAAATGTATTCCAGTGTATGTCAGTATGGCGGTGCTTTAAATTTTCACTCGCACTGCCCAATAGAGCAGATATCATAATTACATCTGCAATCGTAACTCGGCGTGCAGTAAATTTCACCATAATGTACAGTCACCGAGTTGGAAGAACAACTACTGTCAGTGTAGGAGAACCGCTGATAATATAGTGCTGTAGCGACACAGAAAAAACCAAGTTTAATATTTACCCCGTTTTCAGGATAAATATTACCTGGAACAAAAATTACCTTCAGATGGGTAAATATTACCTTGAACATAGGGTACGGTTACCATGTCAACTTATTGTACCTTCTTTTGTTTCGATGCGAAAAAATTAAATTTTATCCACTTGAAAATTACCCGCAACAAATTTTCCCTTCTGTTTTTTCTGTGGATTTGTAGATGGATTTATTACAATTCGCGCTGTCGCAAAATATTATACTTCCCTGTTCTCGCTTTTTAACTTTGGATGATGCGTTACAGTAAAAAAAATTTTAATCTACTTCTTTGCGTTTGCGTAACTCGAAACTCGTGAAATATCCGAGTGCTTGAGAACGTTTTAGCTGACTTTCAGGGGTAGTGAAACTGTGCTTCTCTATATGTATATGCAGTGTGTATTGATAACGCACACTTTCCCCTGAAAGTTTCAAATGAACGTGTTTTAAATTTCATTTAAAAAAAATTTAATCTCTAAACTTTAACAACGTTTTCCTAATTATTTTGCGCTGTTTACATAACAGCAAATCACAAGCTCTACCAACTAAGTAAGAAGTGAGTGCTCGAGAATGTAATTTAATCGTGAATGTGACAGATTCAAAACAACCATTATGGCTACAGCGTAATGATCACGAAATTCGAGCTGTATAACTAACGCATAGCATATAAATTAATCGTTATTAATTTAAGCCGAAGTATGCGGCTGTTTATTAATTTGTGGCGTAATTGTAGGATATATGATGGTCACAGTTATGCATATACGAGTGCTTGACCATACGAGAAATGTACATAGTACGAGTCATCGATTTGGGAATTACAGGGGCGATTAGGACAGCATTATTAGGGTGGAAGAGTAGATAAGGTCGTTTCCTAGCAGACCTGTAGATATACGAAGGCTATTACCGTGATTTATTTTTCGTCCACCGATACACTGGAAAGATCTTAACTGCCCAATCTATCGATTCCTCAGGAGCATGGCGAAAATTTACTGACGATCACTATCGAAACTTAACCCCGTCTCGGTAGGTTGCATCCGAATGAAAGCTCATCGATTTTCACTGCTACGATGAAAAGAAAAGATTTAAGGTCTATCGGAACTATCTTCACTTTAAAAAGAATCAAATTACATAGGCTGGCGTGCCTTGAATTCGAAATTATTCGAATTTTGAAGGCTAATAGTTTAAATTGGACAATCGAGTATTGAATCTCCTTGTTGTTGTTGGTTACGAAATAAAGGATTGAAAGTCGTTCGGAACGATTGCGGATTCAGTCGGATTGGACTCGGATTGTAAAGTAAAGAAAATTTGGATTAGTGTCGAATTCATTCGTTTCGGTGTCGGATTTATTCAGATTGAACTTTGGAAAGACTTGTGTATTAAAAAGTATTCAGAAGGATTAGAAAATCTTTCTGGATGAGGCTGGATTTATTTGGATTGAAATGTGAGTTCGAACAAGTTTCGAATTGGTTTCGGATTCATTCGCATTGGAAGCACGGATCGAAAAGTGTCTGCGGATTGATTTCGAAATGATTCGAATTGGGGGCCACGGATTAAAAAGGATTGGAAGGTAAGCTTCAGATTCATTCGGATTGAAATTGAATACCAGAATGATTCGGAAAATTTCGAATTGGTTCGGAATGAATTTCAATCTGAAGCTTTCGCCAGGGTCGTTTCTCATTATATGTATTTTCTGTTGATCAAGGGGAGAGAAGATTTTATTTACCTAACTAAAATCAAGGCGAAATCCGAATAGCCTGATCTGCTGGTGCCATTTATAATCGATTTGGCACGCTGCGCAATTATTCCGTCGAAATTGATGGAAAGCTCGCAAAGAGGAAAGAGAAGAAAGCGAGAGTCACGTTGGCATCTCTACTCTGTTTTGGGGAGATCGGGGCCAGCGGGAGATAGAAAAGGGATTGTGGAGGCGAATATCCTGGAGATTTATGAGTTTCTCCGCGGATGTAAGATCTCAGAGTTTACGTCAGCAAGAATCGTAGTGAAATATCTGAAATCTATTGTAACCACTTCGATGTTTGAATTCGACCCGGAAGCAAGGACCAGACGTAACTAGGCCGCTCGAGTGATAGTTTTTGTTTACACAAAAAGTCGAAAAAAGACCCTCCCTCGTGATCCACACGATATTTCTTTTTAATTCAGATATGACATTGGCTGCAGTATTATCGTTCGGTTTCTTTTTGTGTTCGTTAAATACAGGGCTGCCACACAGTCACTTAAGTCACTTTTAAAGAAAAAGTCACTATAATTAAGTCACTTTTTAAAAGGAAAAGGTCATTTTAGCATTTTTAAACGAATTAGACTCCAAATTTTTTCTCAAAAATATGAAAATATCTTTAAATTCCTAAAAATCTCTAAAATTAATAGAAAGATCTTGAAATCCTTAAAAATATCACAGAATCCTTCGAAATTTCTTTAAATTACTTGAAATTCCACGAAAACTTTTAAAATCCCTTAAAATTTCATGAAATTCTTTAGAATTTCTTAAATTTCCACGAAATTCCAACAAATTTCATAATATTCCATGAAATACATGAAAGTTTTACTACTTCCTTTAAAATTATTTAAAATGATTTGAAATACTTTAAATTCCACGAAAAACTTTTAAATCCC
>JAUESH010000020.1:1419113-1439305 GCA_032275165.1 Synergus magnus
TTTCAGGGTAAATATTACTTGCAACAAAAATTACCTTCGGATGGGTAAATACTACCCTGAACATAGGGTATGGTTACCATGTCAACTTATTGTACCTTCTCTTGTTTCGATGCGAAAAAATTAATTTTATCCACTTGAAAATTACTCGCAAAAAATTTTATCTTCTGTTTTTTCTGTGAACAGAGGATGCAATAATTATCCGAGAACAGGAAGTTAAGTGAATTAGTTACTTAGCATTCACTCTCGGCGTTTACGGCGCCATCAGTTTTAGTTAACAGTAACAGCAGATTTCTCGTCGTGTAGATGGGTAATGAACAAATCGACAAAGTTCTCGCCGTTGAAGCAACGTTTCATTTTTCATTAAATTGCATTAGCAACGGAAACTGTTCTCGAATGCGGATTTATTCTCAAGACGCTTGTTCCTCGGAAATGCGAGACGAGGCGGATAATATAATTTCGCGAAGGTTTCCTTTTCCTCTCACTCGCTCTCCACCTGCCCTCCCCTCAAATTTCTCTTTTTTCTTTTCCCTTTCGCCCCCTTCGCTGCCGCACGAAACTTCCTGGAGTTCTCCTGTGTCTGGCTGTGTGTATGTATGTGTCAGTGTGTCTCTCTAACTGGGGTTGAAGGCTGGGGGTAACTACCTCAAACGGATAACAGAAGAGTCGAATAACCAGATCCTTCCTTCGTGTAGCAATTCACTCGTTCATCGGCTCGCTCGTTCCACCCTCTTTTCGTCTTTTTGACCTTGTCGACTACAGTGCTTTCCGTTCTTATCGGAAATCAATTATTTGAACCAAATAAAATATTTGTCCACACAATCGGTCAGAATCTCATTCTAGAAAAGACTTTTCTCTAAACCGACATCTAGAGAATTGGAGGATTTCATAAACGTGATAAATTTAGAAGCGAGGGGCTGTTCACTCGAAAATCGATTCTAAATGATTCTACTGATCCTCTACTGATTCTACTGATTCCTCACATGTTTCTGAACAATTTTTTGACGCATCATCACTCTTCAAACTTCTTTTAGTAAATTTCGGTAACGGAATTCTGAGTCTCTAGAGGGTGTAGTTAGTTTTTTTTTATTCGTCCATATATGATTTCTACTCTAAAGCAAGAGCAACTTGCATTCTGCAATATATATCTCATGTACATAAATAATAAAGCATAGACCTATCTCGCTCGTATCTGTTCCTGGGATGATCGCGGTTGTTTTTATATACTATGCTCAGTACAATACGTATCTCCATTCTTCGGAAAGATACCGTCTTTCGTATCGAAATACTAATGCTTACAGACGGTTCAACGTGCAATGCTTGGTAACGAACACATTTATTCATGCACGCAGATGAAAAGTAATCATGGTTATCTGGATTCGTCGTCATTAAAACGCCAACGACTGTGCATATATTGCTCAATAAAAGCACACAAAAGTTTTTGATGAGTCGAAGTAATTGCTGGCAGGATCGCATCTATCCTTTTGCATTCAATCTAGGTTTGTTTTTTACTTAATGAATTATTTAAAGTAATTTTCGCAAAGAAAATATACTTTTTTTTTATCAAACTCATAGAGTTAATGGTTGACTGATTTTCAACCGAAGGGATTGGAATATCAAATGAAAATTCTGAATTTGTGAATCGTGATAAAGCAATTTTTGTAATGCACGTTCATTGGTACAAGTAACGTTGAAAATGTTGAAAGTACGTCGGCGGTAGCGATAAAAAAGACTTGACGATGCTGTTTGGTTTGGGCAATTCTATGCAAAGCGGCAGTACTTATTTTGATAAATAAATCAAAGTTGACTCCCCAGGTCCAATTATATTGGGTAAGTGAACTGTGATAGCAAATCCAACTCTGGATATTGACAGATACGAACATACTGGAAATATCAGAGTTACATCTGCGCTCGTTACATGGTGAGCTCTATGACTACAAAGTATTTTGTATGACGTGATATCGTGCAATCGTGATTGTGCGGAAATCTATCTGCCGATGAAATTACACCGGAGCATCGGTAAAACGAAATCGAGAGAGGGATTTACAAAACTAAATTTACTCACACGTTTTGCAAATCTATACGTTCTCATTCGTCAAGTGCATCCCATACGCTGCTGATCATCGATTGCAAGATAGTCATTTAAGTAATTAATGGTATCAGTCTATAAATTGTGATTTTTTTCTTCATGGTTGAAATCTTGTTGCGAAATCATGAAAACGGAATTGAAGAAGATAAAGCAAAGTAAAAAAAAGGAAAATATGATATTGCATCTTTCCATTATTCGAGTTATTTTCCTTTTCACTCAGTTTTCATCGTTTCAATATTGAAGTTCTGGTCCTGTCATCTTTCTATTACAGTTAATAATCTCAATTGTAACTTCACTGATAGCAGAGGCGGCAGCGGTATAAATTCGTTTGCTTGAGGCAGCACTTTCCATTGATCTGAACTTGCTCGCCGCATTCAATAACCAATCAGCAAGCATGAAAGTTGAAAATCGAGCTTCCTCGCTAAATGGAACTTTCGAAAAACCTGCTATATGTATTCACGAGCATATCAGGTGCCGGCATTATGCTAATATAATAGCTACACATGGTCAGACGGCCAGAGCCCGGAGTGAACACCGATAGGTTACGGGACACCACGCATAACCATCGGAATGTATGCATTGGAATCCTTAGACGCACACTTATGTGTACAATGTATATTCAACACATGTGCGTTTGTGTACCATGCGAAACCACTAACGTATATGGAATATGCAAAAGGACGATGATTCAATACTTATCCTTGCATTTTTTTTCTTTCTTTCCGATAAGGTGGTATTTTCGAGAAGTTCCCCCTGAATTGATAAATACATTAAGCTTTTGACTCTAAATGACCCCAGGAGAAAAAATAAAAGATTTCTGTAGATTTTTGCGACATATATATATATAAGGAGATAGTTAAAATAATAATTCAAGCCGTCGTCTGTACTTTATAAGAATTGTAAGAATTCGCAAACTCAGCTCTAATGATACATTATATTTATGTATGTGTAATTTTACTGGGTATACATGAATTCTAATAATGCAGACTTTTGAGAAATGAAACTTTTATGCATGCTGAAATATGGAAATAACATTGTGCGAAGAGCTGCGTATATCTTTTCCATCATATGGAACATTCTACCTTGAAACTTAGTTTGACTCATCAAGTAAAGAAAGTAAACTGAATGAAATACTTGTTTGTTATATAAAACTGAGTAAAGATGCCGTAAAATGGAAAAAAAGTCCTTGGATTCGCTCCCTCGAATCAGAAAATGTTATTTTTCCTTGAAAGACTGGAGCGACTCGCTCAAAAATGGGTTAAATTTTACAGACTTATTTCCAGTTTGCGTTCTCTCATTCTTTCGATTGTTCCGACCAAGTATTCAGAATTACGAGCAAGTCGACACTCATTTTCTATTCAGGCATATGAAAACGTTTGCACTATATCAAGTCGACTTCGTCACTGTTGCAGTCCATAGTTTCTACCCCCGTAAGTCTATATTTATGAATATAGGTATACTTCGTTTATACAGTTTACGACTTCACTTCCGGCACAGCTCGTATCCGGTAGTCATGATCGTATTTGGCGGCAGCCGCACGCATACCCGTATTCAACGACAATATTTTGCGATACTTATTGCTATGTTAGATGCTTCTCACCCTCGATCTATTGAAAATCATCCCTTACAAGTTCTCTTCATGTTCAGTAAACTTGTATTATTCAGCCAGGTTGTTTATTACTTCCCCAGACTGCAGGAAACAGCTATTCAGTTTGTTATGATTAGTGCAGCAATTTAATTAATTTAGATATTGTCTTTCTTTCATTGTTTCTATTTCTGCAACTTCCTTTGTTTATATCCTTGTGTTTCCTTACATTCAGATTGAAAATTATACCACTGCATTTATTAACCTCCGTAGAAGTAAGCGAGTTATAAGCAGTCCTTTGAAATACGGTTTCAGAGTGATGCTGTACAATTCTTTAAAGCTTCAAAAAGATCTTTTGTATATACTCGTTCTATCTAAAATTAATGTTGGAGAAAATTGGCGAAAAATGAAAAGAATTCTGCAAACAGTTGACAGCAACATTCACAACTTTTGACATAGTTGTCAACTGTCTGCAGCGTTTTCAATTCATTTTTTTTTTTTTCAATTTTGTTTTAAAAAATATGTTTGGGATTTAATGAGTATTGTTGAAATGCATATCAAGATCAGATTGCTCAGTCTTGCGATACTTGAATTCAAGCCGACAACAACGTTATATTTCATTCTTCCTATCACGGCGAGATTTCGTCTGCATTGTATTATCTTGTGCAGCGAAACGTACTTACGGAAAATATTATATAATCGCGGAAAGTGGAACTCGCGGTGCTGAAATTGTGACACCCAGACTTAAATGCATCATGCAAAAGGGAGGATTTTGGTAGTAGAATGGGGATAGGACGATAAAATTTTGGCGTTAATCAGAATCTTGTTTCCAGGATCTCTCTTCTTTCTCTCTCTTCCACTCTCTCTCGTTCACAATCCTTCTCTCTCACCCTAACAAGGCATCGTCGGCCATTGTACCATTTACACAATTTCACGTCTCCAGTCCCATTGGACTGGTTACTGCATGCTTACACACGCACTTCCTGTATCCGTATATACCTACACATGCGTTTACAACTGGTGGAGGGTGAATATGGTAACGCCGAGTCTCGTCTGCAAGTTCGTGAGAGTTTTGAGGGTGGTAGAACAGCACACTCGCAACAGTAAAAGTGCGTACTGTAGGAGAGTGCGTGTGGGTGGATGCGGCATGATACGTATGTGTGGGCGTAAGAGTGTAAGTTGTGCGTACACACGTGTTATTGATCGCTCAACTCGGCTCGTTGCTCTCACTGCCGACTACTGGCCGCGTGGCAGGGGTGCCAACCACATTCCCGCTAACTCTATTCTCTTAGGAACCCACCACTCACGGACCCACATATACCTCCATATCCTTTCATATACGTATAGAATAATGTCATTTCGCATTTACAGTGTAAATGTAAGCCATTGCAAACTGCATCTTGCCCTCGCTAGATTGCACCTAGAACATACATTTTTCAGAGGATGAAAATTGGAAAATTTTCATTTTGCCTCCTGACAAAGTTACGCCGAGGCATGAAATCAGGTTGCAATTTTTGTTAAATCTCTTGACATCTTCTGAATTATTTTCAAATCATTCAAAAATAAACTTCAAAATCCCTTTAAATCTCTAGTAATTCCTTAAAATCACTTGAATTCTTAAAAATTATGTAAAATTTCTTGAGAATTTTTAAACACTTCTGAATTTTGTTAAAATCCCTTCAACTTCTTTAAAACCATTTAAAACCTTTCGAAATTTCTCGAAATTCGCTAAAATCGATTGAAATCTCTTAAAATCCTTTAGACTTTAGATTTTCTCTTGAAAAGCTTATATCATGAATTTATATAAGTCATTGTGTTAAAAATAAAGGGCCCCTTTGCGAGTGTAATTTGACTTGGTTGAACTGACAGTCGCATATCACGCTGCTACTCACGCGATATAAAATATTCTGAATACTTTTGGAAGCGCTGCACGCACACTGTCACTCACGCGTATGATCCGAAAAAAATGCATGATGTGGAAGGGGAATCAATAATTATTCTCGAGAGAGATTCATTATCGTTTTTCACACAAAAACTGTGCTGTGTTGAATTATTGTTTTTTTGACCCCAATAAGTCAATTTACAAATTGCCGAACAGTTTTCGAAATTAATTAACGAGAAGCGGGTGATTTAATATATTTACTGATTGTACTATATAGCTAATTCAATACGGTTTCTAACGAGGGAGTTAATTTACAAATGATCATATTGATTGTGTGTAAATTAAAATTATTTGCTTCCTTTCCATTGATCGACATAGACCCATCGAATTAATTACTAATGAGTCAGTACGTACATGAGTGCATTACATTTATACAAATAAATGTAAGTATATATGATCACAAACCTGCGAATGATTATATAAAAGGTAAATGAACGCGTCATTTGGATGTCTAGAGGCTGAAATTTCATCTCTACAACAATATAACAGTATTTCTCTTTTAAGTTTTATTATACCCATCTCTCTAAAATAATATTCTTGATGCTCCTAATTAAACATTTAATGACATAATGTATTATAATGAATTTATTATGCATATCTCTTTCGCGTTTAGCTTTGAAAATGTGAATTAATTTACGGAGGGACGAAAACGTCGAGTGACGCGTGTACCGTTGACAGGAATCAAGGTATCTCGTTACAGGGTTGAAAATTGGATTTACAGACATGTGCACGATGGACAGGATGCGCTTAAAGCACGTCCTGTTTGTAATCCGCGATTGTTATTTATGATTAACCGAGTAGAAAACTACTACTCTCTTCTTAGCCGTGACGATTATTATTATTGTCTACACGCCCTACGAAATTAATTTTGTCGTGCTCGCAAAATCGTAAAATCGCTCTTCTTCATTTGTAGCATCCCACTCTCTCTGTCTGGCTGACTGACTACTGCCTACTCCAATGCCTACTCTACTGTCTGCTCATCTACTTTCTCTCCCTTTCTCTCTAATTTCCCTTCATCATCTCTCATCTCTTGTCCCTCTTTAATAGTGAGCCGTGTACGTGTATATTATTTGTACGTGCTTATATGCATTGTAGAAACTAGACACATGTCTATGAAATGTCCAGCAACGTATGCATTTCATTTCCCTGAAATCACATCAGGGAATAACAGTGACGTCTCATCACATGTATCTACCTGTGTACACTAAAATAACCCTTTTATTTTTATTTTGAAGCTTATAATCGATTTCTAATGGCAAATCTTTTTTATGTTCCAGGTGAGTTTGGTTTGGTATAAATTATGAATATCCTCCTAATAAGTACTGCCTTCATTCTCAAGGTAAGATGAAGTAATTCATTTAAATTATACAGGGTGTCCAGCTTGTGGGAAAAGCGTTAAAAGCTGGAATTATACGGGAATTTTATTGGTGCGGGAAATGTATGGGATTTTTTATTTGATGCGGGAATTTTTTATTTTCCTTGACTGATTTTATTATATAGACAGGAGTTTTTGTATATTTATTAATTTTAAAATATTGTGCGCCAAAAAAAGAGAATTTTCACAATTTTTATTTTTTGACTTTAATTTTAAAGTTTTATTGTGTGTATATTTGATGTTTATAAGAATTTCCATTTTTATATTAGGTTGAAGTTTCCAACTTCTAGTCTGATGAACTTTTTTTATTTTTTGTTTTTGACATTTATTGGGTTTGGGACCTTTGGAAACTTTTTTTTTGATATTTTTATTCCAATAAATGTAAAAAATCGTCAGACTAGACGTCTGAAACTTCAACCCAATCATTTTTATAGGAAAATATCATAGAGCAATTTTTTGGTCCGATATAATATGTACGGGAATTTTGAAAAAGTCTGCGGGAAATATACGGAAAATGTACGGGAATTTTATCACATGTCTTCACTGGACATCCTGTTATAGCAAAGTATATCGAAAGAATTAAATTAAAAGCATTCTACATGAATGAAGGTGGAACAATAATTGTCTCGAAAAATGTGTAATTTTAACAATGCGATTGCTGATTGTTGGATAATTGGTTAGCATCAGTTTTTGAAAGAGAATATAAGGCAAATTTGGAAATTTCATGAAATTAGGAGCTGCGTGTAATCCGGATGCACGAAAACTGCAGTCGCGTGATTCATGTCTTGTATTTTGAGCAAAACTTACAGTTTACGGGTGCGCAAGAAAAACGAACATTGTCATTATGGGGTTGGTCCCCTTCGTGGTTTTAGCAGGAAGTTGGGAAACTAATGACAGGGCAATCAATGCTACTGTAATTCAGCAAACTTTTTTTGCTCCCCTGTGGCCGCTCGAGAAAATAAAGGTTGAATGTAGGACTTAAATCATCGCAAACGAGACGGTTGCTTTGCTGCTCAGTAAAGAACGTGCGAAATTTTTCTGGGATATTGTAGGTACGTATACTTATTTTCACGCAGTAGGATAATATTGCCTTATAAACACAAAAATAGAGATGAAATTTTGGATAGGAAAGTTTGATTAAACGTTAGGGAAAACACGTAAGAGAATATTTCTTTAGACACTGACTCTGCATAACTCTCTTGTAATCCTGATGAGTTTATTATGTTACAGAAAAACATAACAATATTTACCATTGAGTAGGAAAAGAAATAAATAAGGAGATGAAGCGAAGAATGAGAAATAAAGCTGAGTACATATAATTTTTATATCAAGTAAAATAGTACCAATTATGTCGCAAGGTAAATAAGAAAAAACTTACTAGCTAATTTTTCTTTAAAGACTCTTCTTTCAATTTCTCATTTGAACTTTTCCTAAACTTTTCGTTAGTCGGGTCTTTTAACCACGCTTCCGGTCACAACTAGCAATTTTAATATAAATGAACCTCGTACATAAAAACATAAAGTATCCTTTCAGAGTTTTACATGTATCATAAAATTTTTTTTATGAGTATTTCTTTATGACCCAGGCTTATTTTCCATTTAAATATTCACTTCCTTACCCATTTATATGCAGACTTGATATAATTAGGTTTTGGACTGTAACTTGTATTGAAAAATATTCCACAGTTTTGTTTTCTATTATGTAAAGAATCGTTAAAAAATAGTGCCTTTTGATCCATAAAGAGAATCACTTTGCGAGCATAAAGAGACAAACTTTATAAAATAACGAGACTATCTTTTTTTTTTTTTAAAGCAAAATATAAATATGCTTTTGGTTCAAAGATTAATTAAGCAGAGTTTGAGGTAGCTTTTTCTCAATAAGGACACGATGGCGTCCCATCTGTTGTACGAAATTATGGTGGAACATTGTATCATAAATAAATTTTGGAGAGTCTCAGCAGCGTACGAATTACTTTTTACTTTTATTTCACGATTATGTTTAATAAAAAAAACGGATATGTCCTAAAGAGGATAAAATACAGATTTTTAAATGCCATTCTGGGAAAAAATAGACTTGTTCACTCTGGTTTTATCATTCTCCTGCTGTTTGACGACCATGAAGCTTCCCATTTCTGGTTTCTTCTTCCTTTCCTCTTTCGCTCTCCGCCATCGCCTGAAAAGGCATCGGAATAAAGACTCGGCTCCGTTTACATGCAAATATACACGTAATATGCGCGACAAGCATTTACATGTAGGTATACTCTATATATATGCGCAAATCTCTCTTTCAACTCTTCGCTTTTTTCCTCCTCTACCTCTTTACCTCACTCTGTCTCTCACTGTTGTCAACAGAGGACTTGTTGGCCGAAAAAACATGGCTAATACCATTACAAGGATGCAATAAAGTCGCTCACAATAAGGTACAGGATGGCTGTAATACCTATAAGTATGTACCAACACCCAGAGTGAATTTATAGGGTTGGGTATGTGTGTACCCTCGATATCACATCGCCTACATTTTTCCCAAGTGGAATTATCATCGTCAAAACACTTCGCCTTCAATCCCTCTGCCACGACGTTTCTCTCCTTGTGGAAAAATCAGCAGTCGACGCGTGATAATATTCCTTATCCACTTTTATAACGGGTGGCGAATTTCTCGCATTGAAAACCTGGCAATAAAATAAAATTCTTGCAAGTATTGCATTTATTCTCACGGTGATAAGTCCACTTTTATTTCCTTCCTGCAATTACATCTTAAAATTTTAAGATGTAATTGTACAGGAATTTGGATTGCATGATTTTTCTGTCAGATTTTTGATAATTTGTTAGAATTCTAAGGGCTTTTTATATTTTTATTGTCATTAAAATCATAAGATCAGTATTTTCATTTTTTCATCTTTTACACGACAGAATTTTAGAATTTAACGATCGACAACTATTTTTGTGATTCTCTCATCCCATATTTGAAGCAGCTCCGTCTGATTCATTACGCTAACTGACCATAGCGACCAAAGTTCTAAAAATTCTTGTGACGTGATCTTTTACGTAATCACCTATTGCAAGGCATGCAGCCGTGAAGATAATGATAAATTCACACTTATGTCTGCAATCGCTATATTGCGTAATGAGCCTTAATTACCTAGTGAAATAAAAAATGCGTCCCTCGACAATTTCAACGTTTATATTCATTTATCTAATGGACCTACCTTGTCTTGGCGCGATAAACCGCAGTAGTTCTTCCTTTTATCTCGACTCTCCCCTAATTAAATTTTCAACAACGAGATAACACAAAACCTCGCTCTGCTTCATCGAATACACGACTTGCAATGAGTCAGAAGTAATTCGAATCCTCATTTAATTAATTTTCTTGTGTTTGTTACGACTTTTTTTTATTCACGCTCGCGGCGGTTAAAATTCGACACTTCTTTTTTTTTTATATCGGAGAAGTGGTTCGGTACTTTCGATACGTGTGTAACACGCCGTTTTCACATTCGTGCGTGACGAGCCTAGGACCCCCATGTATTACATGTATGATGCACAGACTGATACACTCGTATCTCCGATATATTTTTTTATCTGTGTACACTTTTGCACATAAAAGGAGGACCGAGTCCGTTCGTTCTCGCGCGTTAAATTAATTACGAGCGGCGCTATCATTTATTTTAATTTCTCCCGTGGCGAATAGTCCTCCGACCCTAACTCTTCCACGTTTTATCCCTCCACCAACACAGTTGAACTTCGTCCCGTCGAGCTTTCGGAACTGACATTGCTTGCTCGCACCACCACGTGCGTCGCAAATTATAATTGCAAACAAAATACTTCAGACTTTTAATAATGACATTTCTTTTAATTGAAATGATTCGATTCAAGTTGTTTAATGAATTCGTCTGAATTCACTAAATGGTGCAAAAAAATCAATAAGCCCGGTTCGACTTTTGGCGTCAAATGTAAATAGATGCGAACCCGAGGCGCATGAATATTCCCTTCATGTACCAGAAGTTTTGAACGTTCAAATGAACGAAATATTTTTTCTCAATTCTATTTTATCCTGAAATATTATTTCAACTAAAAACAACAAAAGTCATTACAAGTTTTTTTCATACAGAATTATTTTCAATGAAAATGAATCAATGTTTTAATAAAACTGAATGAAAATCACGTCAAGTGGATAATTCGAAAATATAAAAATTATAGCAATTTGCTATTCGGTCAATTGGTTTCCGATAAAATAAATATTTGGGAAAATAGAATTTGGGGAATAATCATGCGCCTCGCGAACTCGTGCACAGTGGATCAAATTCTCGATTTTTCAATTTCTTTCGGCTTCATACGATTTTGAAAGATATTTAGCCTTTAACGCGGTTTATAAACAATAACCGCAAATGGAAATTTTCATTTTAAGTCGCAGCTGATGAATGAATATAAAATATAAATGCTCGGCATCATTTTTTAGTCCATGCATTTACTTGAGTCCTAAATTAAGTTCAATTCGAGGCTTAATTGACGTCCCAGTTATACAAGCAGTAATTTTAAATCTCATTTTTTTACTGTGTGACAGTTCAAGGAGAAAGTTCAGCCAATAACAATCACGGGTCACGAGAACCAACTAATAGTGCTGTCTAAAGTAATTACTTTGGGATAATAAGAATCTATGTGCTCGGAGGGTGGAGAGAATATCTGAACTAACATTTTTAGCATTTCATGAATTGTTTTTTTTTTTTTTTTTTGCATAAGATATGTATTTTCGGACTATCACTTTATGTTTTATTCCAAATGAGTGAAACACGCGTATGAAAAAAGGGACAATTATTTCTTTTTCTATTTCGAGGGAAAAATACTGCTAGCAATTTTTCAAGTGCCAAACGATGGTATTTTATCGTTCCGTCTTATGTTACATTTTTCTCTGCGAATATAACGAGACGACTTTTTTTTGCTTTCTGGAGAAAGGAGAATCCTTAATGTCACTTTTAAGACGACCGAGTGGACGACTGTCTTGAGGAATTCTCACAGTGCTATGCTGGTTGTACACTATATGTATATCCCATGAGTAATGGGCCGCACCGGAACGAGCGCGGTTTTTGCCAGGTTTCGAGAAGATGAAGCCGTTGCTGTAATTACCAGCCTCGTTAGGCGAACGCGCCGCGGCTGGTGTCAGTGCGACTCATATTTAATTAGTATTATCGCCCTATATGCATACCAGACACCCTGCCTTTTATATTACAGACCTTGCTTACTTTTTTACTCTTTCTTCTTTTTATTCTTCCTTCCACCCATTTCATTTGGAGGGAAGGGGATGATTTTCACCAATTTTCTCGAAAATCGGATGCACAAATCAATGATTGTTAATCATATTCCAATTTAGGAAAAGAAGACCGGAAGGCACTTTGAAAATTATTGTTCCCTTCCGTTTCGATAACAACAATGAACAAATTACTAATATTGCTACGTTACCCAATTATTTATGCCTGAGGGCTTTGTAAATTTACTCCTCATCCATTAATGTACATGTATACACAACGAGTACATTTCAATGGCATCAAATAACGACAAATAACTTTAATGAATTACTAAATAATTGAATTTTCTACTATATTATTCATCATGTTGTTGAAAATGTATCATATCCCTACTGTTAAAAGTTCACATGGAAATGAAACGTTGACTTATAGAATCCGTTAATCCACATACGTGAAAAAATCGATATGAGAATTTACGTTATTACAAACCTCCCTCCATGAGGATTATAGGATCTTATCGGCAGAAAGTATTTATGCGATTTGAAGAATCGTCGATGCCAACATCGCCTAAAACGTGTAGAATTGCTTTTCGAATCGAGCAGTCTCTCTTTTGCGACGCATGCACTGTGTTACTTTTTTTCAATGCAATCGAAAGCTCAGTCCGAATACGGATCGATCGTACGACGACCCGAGGTTTTCGAATAAGAGAAGAGCCAATGAAGTCGGAAGGGGGATGCTATGAGATTTGGAGGGGTGGATCGAAGAGAGACAGAGAGAGAAGGAGATTGGAATTGACGAGAGAGGAAAAGCGAAACATCGATATCCTTCCCTGTTCGTTTTGCTTGTTTAGCATCTCTTTCCCTCGACATCCCACGTGCATGATGTGCTTCCTGAAGCTCCATCCACGTGTATGTTACTGCATGGTACTGTATACGGCTAGAAATTTAGGCTTTTGATGTCAACTCTTTGCCTGCATGACAGTATAGTACTTTCCCACATACTTCTCGATCAACTGTTTTTATTTTATAGTCCTCTTTCTTATTTCCCCGTTTCCCTTCCTCGTCTTATTTTTACTTTACGTAATTCTTTCGACTCGGGCACGTTACACTTTTTATGACAGAAATAAAAAAAGTGCCACTTTCTCGAAAAGGAAACCAATATTTTGACGATATTTTATTATTTTTATAAATAAAGTAATACTAATATTTGAGCACATACTTCGGAATTTAATTCCGAATTTACGTAGCTTACTATGTAATTAAAAATAAATTCCCGTCGAATCAACAATTTCACAGTCATTGGAGCTCATTTCGCAAATGGGTTTCATATTTCCAATGAATTTGAAGTAATAAAAATTCCTCTGATAATATGATTATTACATTATTTTGACAATATAATAAATATACATACATTTTTATATATGTAGGAAGTGAATTATTGTAATTGTATGCCGCAGCCACTCTTTTTTCAAGTACAACTCTCTTAATTAGCTTACATGGCAGAAGTGCGTTCTGAATATAAATTCCTAAAGAAGAGGTCAAAATGTCCATAAAACCGTTTCAAGGTATTTTATCGTCCTATGGTGATTTCAGTCGACGAGAAGCTTACGTAATTCTGTCTTTAAATATCCAGGGACTCTATTTTTTCTCCAGTGGAACTCGCTTACGGAAATTCCTTGAGATTCTCCAAACGATTGTAAACAAACTCGAATCAACTCTGTAGCCTCTTCTCCCTCTTTCTGTCCCTCTTCCTCATTATCTTGCTGCACAACATCCGCGCTGATCTCACGTTGGTTGTATTGGGATACCTACCTGTATCATACATCAGAAGCAGATAGACCTTTCGGCGTTCCACTTACGGCAAACCGGTTTTTGAACACGTTGCCTTGTACCGGCCGATCGTTCAGCGTTCCTTCTGCCCTTTCTTTTTCCCCTCGATTCACCGCTCTTTTTCGCTTTCCTTTTCTTCTCCATTTACCTTTTATTTCTGTGGCCTCTTCCAATATGGATTCTACACCTTTTGCTTGGATTAAGACGCTCCTCGAGAATTCCTCCCCGACATTGCTTTCCGGGTTGGTAATCTTCGGAATATAAACAGACAGCAAACTTTAACTTGCGGTGTTCGATTCCACCTTTACTAGAGAGGATGCTCCTCAATCTCTTCTTTTTACAAAGATTTTTACATTTACATGCCTTTTTTTCGCCGGCGAATCAATGCGGAGTTCACTTAACTGCTGGTTATGCTACATTGACTTCCGTCCACCCATGCCTAGAACGATAATCATGGTGAATAGCTTTGAATATAAATGCCTGCTAGAGATTTTCACGATCAATGTGGTATGAGGATGAATGTTAAATTTCTCTTGGATACTTTCCTCTTAACTGGAAATTTAATGTATGCGAAATTTTAGAGACATTTCGTTATATCACTTTTTATCTGATTTTCAACTCCAATGCCGAATTCATCACTGTATGTAATTCCGCACGATTTACATTCCTTCCTCTATCGTTTTCTTGATTGCTATTTTCATTCGTCTCGACTGACAGTAGACTTCGCTACTACCATAAAAGGATTACGAGAGACGTCTGTTTCTGTAGTCGTCAAGTCATTTCATATATTTATCTTCGTTGCAACACACGTTGCGCTGTCACTATCACTTGCAGCTAGCGCAGGAGTGAATACTTTCGTCAATTTCAATTTTATCCCAGAAGAAATTAGCACTTTTACATACACATTACCATACGTCATACTTCAAGATCAGATGTTTTCTTTATTTTGTGAGTAAATTTGTGTTGATTTAGAGAACAATTCAGATAAAATATTTGTTTTCTTTTCTCAAAATAGAATTTGATAGTGAACGTTAAATCAGACATGAACCTAATTTTAGACGATTTTTTCGCAACATAAAATGAGAGCAATAAAACTTGGTATTTACCGACTGATATTTGTATTTACTTGACGATTCGTTATAATGCCTATTTGTTTGGAAGGATCGTTTAACGATAAAGCGTCAATTAAGTGAGATCATCGAGTTCGAGGTCGGCAGGCATTAATCGATGCCTTCCTCCGGGACTGAGAATTGCTTTCGAGATAGATTATGAAACTTTTCGTTGTATGGTTCGAACATACATACAATGTAAGACTCGAAAGTGCAGCCAATCACGCGCAGATAACAAAATCAGATACGCGCAGGTCACGAGTATTTTTATTACAGCAATACTGATCTCGCAATGCGTAACTATCTGATATTATCAACATTCTTCTTATCAGCAAACACCTTGTTCACGAACGAATAACGGTATTCACTTTTTGCAAAAGTATCTTTAGAATTATATCGGTATGCATACATATAATGGATTGGAATATTACATGAAGGTCATGAGATCAGTTAGAATCGAAAGATGCTGCCGTTTTGAACCAGGAAGTGTCCAACTTGAACTTGAAAGTCTTCCAATCTACTATCTTTCATAGAAAACAACGATATTTTCTACTACCTTCTACAATAATTTCTTTAGCACTAATGAAAAAAGAATTTCAAACTAACGGGATTACTACTTGCAGTTTAAAATCATTGATCTTCCGACACGCATCCAAATTAAATTGCAACGGTTTCTACAGATTGCATTCACCAGTCTAACGAGTTTTCAATATTTTTTTGTTACAGGTAAACCACTACACGTTTGATTCCATTAGCTATTAAGGGGTAGCATCGCGAGTGTTAAGGTCGATCGACGGATCAAAAACTTTCCCACTCTCGTATTGCCGTGTTGGATGGAAATTGGATACCCGAGAACGTACTCAACCATGGAATCTTATCGGAGCAGGTAACGCAGCGGTGCCAACCGCTAGCAAGTCAGCGAAGCAAAGCGGTAATTCCGCAGTCGGAGTCTCGTGGCGTTGTGGTTTCTCTTATCTCTAATCTTGGCTTCTACTTCTCACTCCAACTTCGTTTTTGTCTTTCTTGAAGTTACATCTTACTGTTGCAACTAATCAATATTCTTACAAATCTACGTCGGATTTGTGGTTGCACCACTATTGCGCCAAGCTCTTCATTCTCCTTTGTCTATTTCTTTATTTCGGAAAAATCTCACAGAATTATTTTATTTTATTGTGACCACCGAAAGATAACATACCGTGATTTTTTAAAACTGAAATTACAGTTGATAAACATTCTTGATATGAATCCATTCGATTAGTTTTACAAATAAAATAAAATGAAAGGCGTGAACGATGCGAGAACGGAGAAATAGCTGCAACAGGCTTGGCGTCTCTGACCTTCAATCCCGACTGATAACTTATCAACGATTTCAATCTTTGAAATTATGAAGAGAGAATGCACCTTTGGAATTTCATGAATTAATCAAACTTGACTTTTACAAAAGACGAGATTAATCTAACGGAATTTCATAGCTTGTTAACCCCAATAATGGGTTCGCACAGTTCATTATCCAGATTCACTCAATCAGGTTTCATTAACAAAAACTTGTTTCATCTTTGGTCAGATCGCAAACTGGAAGTGGTTGAAACCCGCTGTCTAAGAAAACGTTTGGTTGATATACCAACAAACCACATATAAGAGTAACAAAATATTGTTAGTTCGGCGAAACTTTGATTCCCATTTTCTTCTTGTATAGCAAAACATTTTATTGAATCTACTGAACAGTTTTCTCATCGCTGGAAAAAAGATGACAATACCAGGAGCACAAGCATAGAGGGTATTTTCATGATGAAAACAGTACTTGACGTTAGCCGTAAAACGTAAAATACGAATCGGTACTTGATTTATCGCAGGAGTAAATCCGAGTCGGTTGCCACTGATTGTTGGCAGCACGAAACGCCAAACGCTCTATTGCTAAACTATTAATAATCTGATTGCGTGCGATTCTTTTTCGTTCACTCTTTCTCTCGCTTCAGCCTTTTACTCCCTTATTTTCTTATCTGTCGACCAACATATTTGCTGTGCTTTAATCCTATAAAAGTTCTTTAAATGTTCTATAAAGGTATATTTGTTTATAAAATTTGTTTATAACAGCGAAATTTTTGCTTTAATCACTTATTCTTATGATATTTGTATCTGTGCACAAATTTCTATTGATTTCTGTTGTACTTTATTGGATTACACAAAGATAATAATATATTGGAAAATCTGATTTTTTTCCAATTCTTTAATAACATAACATTTAACACAAAATGAAAATTGAAATTCGGCCTCGAGGGATTTATGTGGAATTTTATGGAGAGTATGTTCTTTTTTTTTTTTTTAACTTTAAAATCCGCCAACAATTACGACCCCTAGCTTAATTTGTCCGCGAAAATCCATCTCTGGACCACTGTGCATCGATTCAAACATCGATGTTTTCTTTCCGATGGTTAACAATTTTTCAAATTAGCCAATTACATAAAAAATAGGGAGAAAAGGGGAAGAGTCAACCTAAACCATTTTGAAAACTGTGTTTTTTAAATATTATTTCTTTTCCTGTTTGGAAAATGTAATATTCTAAATAAATTGGTTGAGAATCAACCACTGATATATTATATATATATATATTATTTTATGTTTATATTATATAATATTTAATATTTTACATTAAAAGAATGTTATTTTTAAATCATCAATGTTTTTTTCGATGCATCAATGTTTCTTAAAAATGACCCGATATATCGGAAACATCTACGAGTTTCTTTCGATGCTACATCGATGTCAAACATCGATGTTTTTTATTCGATAATTATTTTACTTTATTCTCTTATTATTCTTAGTGATTCGGAGCGAACTATTTCTGCTTTATCGTGGAGTTTTCCTAACGAACTGCTTTAAGATCATTTCATTTGGTTTATTTCTGTGGCTTCCGACTTTCCGAATGCGAACGTTGGTGAACGGAATTCGCACTTCCGGTCGTGGTAAGTCTAAAACTGGGTTGCCGACGATTTTGCGGAACATAACGTCTCTTATTTGCCCGGGTCGTAGAGACTTATCTCGCATTACTGGGAGATTATCGTAGCAATTCTAGGCGTTTTCGAACTTTCAGTTGGCTCTACATATATGTATATACGGCTCCGTTCATCGGATGTGGATGTGTATGTCTATGTGTTAAGGAAACTTAAATGTCTTCAGTAAGTTATCTCAACCGTCTATTATCTATATCATCACAAGCATGAGCGACATATAAACTCCGTGTCGAAAGAGAATATGGATTATAAGGTTTTCAAGTGTCTGCTATTTCGTGCGTACTTAACGATAAAAGTTGGTTATCCGCAATTCAGATTACAAACACCTGAATCGGGTTACAGCAATTCATTACCGGGAAACGATGTTCATTTCGTTGCTTAATGCTTCCTGAGAAAAAGATACGCAGCAAGTAAAATTTCGTTATTTAAAGAAATATAAAAACTCATAAGTTTAATTACAATTTTACAATTTCAGTCTTGAAAACCTATTTCTAATTGTCCCCTCAAAGTTTTGTCGTGAGTCACGTGGCTGTGTAGTTGGACAGAATGTCTGTTCTACGCTCGAGTAATTAGCGTAATGCTTATTGGCTCCCAGCAAATGAAGCTACATATCAATTTGGATCTCGATCCACTTTAGTTGTAAGAGGGTTGCAGACGAAGGAAAAGTACTTTGCGTTTCGTTAATTACAAGGATTACCACAAAACTTTTCCATAACGCGGTAACGCGGTCTCGAAAGAATTTTAAGGCTTCCTAATGGGGTTTCATTAGAACTTTTTCAAGGTATACTTAACCAATTTGGTAGTTTCCCGAGAATTTTTCTAGACTATTGTTTCATTTAGTTTTTGAAAAATATATTTGTCAGGAAATTTGTGTAAAGTATAATCTCCAAGGATTTGATTATTTTTTTAATAAAATCCCTTCCAGAAACATATCCGCTCCTTCCTCCACCTTAGTAAATAATCTGTGGCCATTCACTTTCAGGAAATAGCGATCTTCACCATCCAAGATCTTATCCAAATATTTGCTGTGGTTGTTGAAACTTCCATCAACGTTCTTACGATTCCTTATCTTCGAACATATGCTGTGGAGCGATTAAAAACAATGACGCATAAAAAATCCTATGGTTACAAAGTGTTTCAACTATTTCATTGTTCCGTGTTCATTAGCGGAACTTTTTTCAACTAATTAGTAAAGAAGGTTCAATTGTCAAAAATATTGATGCTCTTCAGATGCCATTTACTCTTTGTTTTGTAATTCATTTCTTTGAGCCACTTATAAGGAAAGGATACATAAAATAGTTTGAGGGAAAAATCCTGAGAATGGGAAAGCTGAAATTTTTCCAGTGTCTTCTCGTGTGCATGTGCCTCGAGGGTAACTTAGGCGTCGTATAAATGTAACTCGACTTGCGCCATAAACCTTCTCTGCGGCCTCGTAAGGAATTTAATTGAATAAAGGACTACGGCGTAGAAACCGGAGAAACGCAACGCTAACCTTTAGACGATTTCATTCCGCCTTCCACAAAATTCTAGCAGCTGCAGACCCAACCGCCTAAGGATCTCAATTTTCTTACCATTTCCACACAGATGTTTTAGTCCAACTCAATTTATCTTCCACTCTATTAATTCTTGGCGTTCATTTTGCAAGTATGTAATAATATAGTATGAATAATTTTTTAACTTATTGAACCAGACGGTTGCGTCGCACAGTGGGGCCAAAAACATGTCTGTGGACAAATTGATATTCAGAAGCCATTTCTGAACCGATTTGAACGTTTTTTTTTTATTAAAGCTTATAAAATTCCGCACAAAACTGTTGATCCAGATTTTAAAAAAAAATTTATTTTTTTTATTTAATAATAAAAATGAAAGAAACAAAAAATTTTTTGTTTTAAAGAGTACTGGGTTTCGAGAAATATTTGGATTCAATCCCAAATTTATAGACAAAAACGTTTTTTAACTAAATTCATGAAAGACAATAAATAATTTGTTATTTTATAAACAAATTTTATAAACAATTGG
>JAUESH010000020.1:1439405-1451969 GCA_032275165.1 Synergus magnus
TTCGAGAAATAATAAGATATGGGACTTGAAATTAATGGAAATTTTTAGTATTTGAATATTATATGCTTTGCAGGTAAAGACTTCTACATATGAATATTCATAAATATATAATCAATATTTAATTTGCAAATTTCCATAAATTACGTATATGAAGCAAAACAAATTATCTTTTTTTAAACTATACTCTGATTACTTCAATAATTTACGAAAATCGAAGTCGTGTTTAACATGTATGTTAGACATGATTTAATACTTAAATAATATTTAAATATTTAATAAAATAAAATTTTGACCATTTAGAGAATTTTTGGTGAATTTTTTAGGTCTAAGCCCTAAGGGTTGATATGGGGTGAATTCCAAATGAATTAGGGGGATGAAAGTTTTTGGGGTGTCTTTTAGCTTTGAGAAAATCTATTATCAGCAGTAAAATTTTGCCCCAACGAATTAGGGTAATTTTGGTGAATTTTTTAATTTTAAGGGATGAAGTAAGGTGAGTTCCAAACTTCATTTTCGTTTATCGTAAACGTTGCAAACTTCAGTCTCATGATTATCGGGAAAGCAAGAAATTTATCAATAAATTCTTTCTCGTGCATTTGAACATTGAATCTATTATTGAAGTGATAATCGCGATTGCGTTGGATCTGATTCTAGGGTATAGACTTGTTAATTATCAGGAAAGTTTCCGCCAAGAGTTGGTGGTTCATTCTTTTCTCACAGGCTGCGTAAGAAGGCTACCAGATTTCGAGGTTAAACGAGACAAGATAGGACGAATTTCGTGGGAGTGAGTGAGAAAAGCGCGTGAGAGAGAATAATAAGGTGGGGTGATGGTAAAAAGGGGTAAACGAGGGTGCGGAGAATAAGGGGTATGAGGTAGAACCGTGAATGGATGGACTTGCCGAGTATTTCCTAATGACTGTTGGCGGTGGGGGTAGTAGGAAGTCGTGAGTGGATAGTGTGAAAGAGTGAAAGAGGAGAAGAGAAGGCACACTGGGGTAGGACGGACGGTCGATACGCCGACGCACTAATGACCCGTACAGACTTGATCCAACAGACTGCTGGCTAGACGCGATGGCACCACTGCCGGCGGTTTTCCTTCAATTATAAATTAAATTACGCTACGTGTCTCACTTGAAACGCTCCCATGATTTCACGGTGATGCTGAAAAGAATCCGGATCAAGTTGCAAACTCGTAAAACTAATTTCAGACACAAAACCCAAGATCCCAACAAAAACTCAAAGTTATAATCGTCTCTTACTAAGTAGACTAGGAAAAATAATTCACGAATATCTTTCTGATTTTCTCTGTCAAGCTGAAAAAATTCTTCTTTCATTTAATGAAGGTTTTTATCAGAAGTTTCCCAAAATATGATTATTATCCTCATAAGTAAGAAGATCAAGAAACGCAGTTATTATGCAGCCTTGATTTGATTTCAAAATTAAGGTGACTGTTTTATTGTCTGGTTGAAGGGAAAGAAGGACGGTTTAGTGATTACTGTTAATTATCAATGGATCAGTAAAATACCCAAAGCAATAGTCGTTAAAAGTGCTTTAGTGCGTAGTTATCACGTAAAAGGCAGTCAATTTTCTCGAGTATTCATTAGCCATGATGGTTTCTGAGACGACCAACTGAGGCAGGCCGGTTGACGAAAATTGGAGAGAAGAGGCCATTTTGAGGAGATGTTGACTATTTAGAGTTTTACACCTACTACTTAAGTTAGAAGTGATAATTAACGTGTAGCCGATATCACCTTCAACGCAGGATGTACTTTGAATGATGTATCGTTCTGCTGATTCTTCTTATGTAAAAGTTAATTTGTTTCTACAATGAATTTCTGAAATTACTGCAGAAGAAAAATTCATGTTGATGGAGAGATGAACGATTTACGTTTGAGATTTTTCTAATTCAGGGAAATAGGTAGGGCGTCGATGGAATTTATATTTGCGCTTTACACCGGCGGAAGAGCGGAAAGTAACGTCATTTCGTAATTTCCGGCAAGTATGAAAAGCTGACGTTTCTCCATGTCGTGACGGAATGGAAGGGCTTATGTATGAGGATAGTGCGTGTAGACCACATAAATTATTGCGTGACCATCGTCCGAACATATTGCAAAAAAACTAGAACGAGCGGAAATTGCTTCCTTTATTTTCCTGTACACGCCTAGATCAGATTGATAGTCTAAAAGTTTATTATACCCTTTTGCCATTTAAAATTTCACGATTAATTGGAAATTTCCTCCAATTTTCCACATGGTAAGGTTGGATCTCAATACTTGAATTTAACAGGAAGCTGTGTCCAGAATGCAGCCTGCTAATATGTCAAATAAAAACAGTGTCAGATTATCAATCTGATAATCAAATATTGGCATACAATTTTTCAACTCGAAAGCTCTTCTCTAATCCGAATCACAAACATATTGCTTTAACATGTTTGGTGAACTCATATGCGCCGTCCTTGGTTATGTTTTGTGTCCTTGCCTGTACGATGTGTTATTTAACTTTCACACACGCATAGAGAAGTCGATTATTGGTGTATGGTAACCAAGCATCTATCTATCCACCTACCAACCTAGCGACCTAGCTTCCTATGTGTAGAGGTTGCTAGATTCCGGAAGTGATGTCACGTTCATCATAACATCCCGTACGCGCATCATGGAGCACGCTCTTTCGAGTCCCACGATCTTCTGCGTGCTTGAGGGCACGTAAAGTACTTTATAACTGTTATAACGATGCTTGCATCGTTCACTAAACAGTTATGTAATAATTACGGAATGCTTCTGGAAAATTGCAATTTCAACTTTTAACTGCGCACTAAAAGAAAAAATAGTGTTGCGGCTTCCTAACACATTAACGTTACGTACACTTTATGTTTGGCTCATACAAATCAGAATCACAGTCTTCAAAGATGACAAATACGCTCCATCTAGTTGTTGGTGTTTTCCTTAGGGGGTGGGTTTTAGGGGTGGGTCCGAGTGTTCTCACCCCCAACATTTATTTCGTTGTTCATTTGAACGTTCAGAACTTTTCAGTCATCCAAATATAAGCACATTCAAACCGTTTTTATTTTATTAGATTTTCCTTTATTAACCGATGTGATTTTGGCAAAAAGATGTTTAAAAAAATGGTATTGCATCAACTCCTGACAGTATCCTGAAACCGCACTCGAATTACTCGCGGCGCCGATCTCGCCATAAACGAGAAAGGTTCGTATTGAGTTCTCGACCGATGATTCATCGAGGATCGATATTCTGCATGACTATAATCGAATGACTTCCGTGGACTCGGTAATAGTCAGCATGTCGTGACTCAAATCGACATATATATGCGACTCATTAAGAATCATTTGTATTTTCTATTACTCATGTATTTTAATTCACCGAGGTGTCATCCTTCTTTATATAACTCTCACATAATCATCCGGAAAAATAGTTGAGATCATAATCACCCTATTTCCTTATTATGACGTTTAACAGGCAATTTCATATATTTTTTTTTTTTTTGTGCACAAAACGTAATTTCGATACGCAGTTCATATTACAGATTTTGATAAATGCCTTATGTGTACTTGCATGAAATCGATACGAGTTCGTAGAAGACGAAAAAGAACTGAGCGTCAGTTGACTGTGTATGGATGTGCGAATAAGAGAGGTAGGGGTTAAAGGTTTGCGGGTAGGATGGATCGAAAGGGATGATCCGGACCAATCGGTTACAACGATGGACTACTTTCCGCGGTGACATTGCTTTGATCACGTCGCCGAATAGGAATTGCTCTTTGCCCCGCCGTCTCAGCCAAAATTTCCTGTTTATCGGAATTTGGACGTGCGCCTTTCTCTGAGCCATATCCATCTTACTATATGTATAGGAAAAGTAGAAATTTACCCTTCCCACTTGGATAAGGGATGGCGATTATACTGTGACCGAATTCCACGTGGTCTTAGTTCAACACAGTTTTGTTAATTGAATCGTATAAAGTATTAGAGGTTTTTTTTTTTATTTTGATGAAAGTTTTCTCTGTTTGCACCGATCGAAGCTCTTCATGGAGACTTTAATAATATATGGCTTCAGGGTCTCGCACGCGAACAATACCGTTCATTTAACTCCCTAAAGTCGTTGCACTTTTCTAATAAGCTTCAAGCAGTCTTGTAAATATGCTCAATTAGTTGGCCCTTGACTTTTGGCCAGATTTACATCTCGGGAAAAGTGTATGATGTCGATCCAGTTAAGTCGTTAGTGTCAAACGAATGTCTAGCATAAATTTTAGCTTTACAAGCTCTCATTAGCAGGGCTGCCACACAGTCACTTTCAGTCACTTTTTTTTTGCAAGTCACTTTTTAGTCACTTTTTAAAGAAAAAGTCACTATAAGTCACTTTTTAAAAGGAAAAGGTCATCTTAGCATTTTTAAACGTATTAGACTCTGAATTTTTTCTAAAAAATATGAAAAATCTCTTAAAATCCTTTAAAATTACGTGACAAACTTTAAAAGCACTTAAAATTCGTAAAAATCTCTAAAATTAATAGAAACGTCTTGAAATCCATGAAAATATCAAAGAATCTTTCAAAATTTATTTAAAGTCCTTAAAATTCCCAGAAATGCCTTAAAATTCCACGAAATTCCTTCAAATTTCATAATACTCCATGAAATTCCTTAAAGTTTTAGTACTTCCTTTAAAATTATTTAAAATGATTTGAAATACTTTAAATTCCACGAAAAACTTTTAAATCCCTTAAAATTCCTGAAAATCTCACAAAATTCCTAGAAATTGAAATTTCATGCAATCCTTTAAAATTCCTAGAAACGTCTTAAACTCCCTTAAAATGATTGAAAATTTCTTGAAATCTTTAGAAACCTATAGAATATCAAAGAATGCCTGGAAATTCTTTATAATTCTTCGAAATCCTACGAAATCTTGTAAAATCTGTTGATTAAACTATAAATTATTATTTTTAATCATGGATCAGTTTCTATTTTCCCTGACTTCCCTGGCATGTGGCCACCCCGCTATTTTCTTCAAAATTAGTCACTTTTTTGAAGTACACTAGTCTGTGGCAGCCCTGCTCATTAGCAGAGGCTCTCACATAATGAATCAGCATTACATACTGGAAAATTGAAAATTTTTCCAAAAATGGTCGACTCTAAAGGAATGAACTTTGTATAAGTCCTCACAGATTTTTCTACGAGCATTGTATTATTCAGTGTTAAAAGAAGGAAAAGAGGTGAAGAGTGTTTTAGGATTACGTAAATGACGTTGTCGAGCAACAAAACTTAATGCTACAAGCGAGCAGACGACAGTATTCAAGCTCAGAGTACTTATACGGAGCAAATAAACTATCGGGCATAATAAATCGCTTTGATAAATTATCGCGAAGCTGCAGAGAAACAGACGAATAATCCCCTCGACAGGAACAAAGCCCCAGTCTGCGCAACTATCTTGCAACAACCTGTAGGTAGTTACCAGTTATCGTCACCGGGATCTTTAATATTAATGCTCTCTATTACCCGTCGTCGTCTTGTCGAATTATCGATTTTCAAACATCGATGTAGATATGTCTATAAGACTCTGAAATCTGGAATTATGGCAATGCGGTTTATTCATCGGATTCTCGTCATCGAATCTGTTTAGTGATACAGTATACGTTATTTTATTCTATCAGAGTTGCATATTTCACATATTTGATTAGCAGTAAAAGTTCAAGAGGTATATGTACATGTGCCAGCAACCACGGGACGCTATAAATAATATCCCGTAACTTTTATGCAGCATGTAAATCACTTCGCGAGGCCAATTATAGGATTAATATTTATGACCACGATACGGAAGCAACGACCATTATCCACTAGGGAGAAGACATTTACGGATCATGGTTGAGAAAAATTACTCGAATTACTCGGTGGTTCATTCTTTTAGACTTTTTTAAAAGTTTAGATTCTCTCTTGAGGGAACTCAGAAGTCACCTCTTTTGTTAAAAAGTCTCCTATATTGCCTGTTCTTTTTATCGGTCCTGCTTTCGAATTTTGCATCAGAAATTTAATATCTATATACACTATGCAGTCAAAATTAATACTCTTGAAACATCCCTCTTGCTAAATCTCTGCTTTCTTTTCTCATACATAAAACTTTCATCTTGCATAGATAAGCTTCTTTTTTAACCTCCTATTCAAGACTTCAAAATAAAGATGAGCACATGGCCTGGAGAATTTCTTTTATCGCGACCCTTCCTTCGCATTTCTAGTGAAAAGATAGCAGAGGTCTTGAATGGATATTTTCATTCGCTTCCTTCGAAATTGAGTAAGTGACTCTATTTTTAAACTTCAGAGCACGGCGAGCGTCTTCTCCCTGGTTTGATGAAGAGATGAGAGAGAATGTGTATGAAAGAGATGAAGAGTGTGCATTGAGCAAGCTCTTTATTAAGAGTCCGCGTAATCCGATTATCGTGAAGCTTTTTACAAAAATTACGAGAAACCGCATTTACCGCTTTATACCTTTATGACAACGAGTGGTATTCTTTTACACAGATTGAGAACCGCGGTGTAGTGAACGACCTACGACAATAATAGTTGCGTTGGCCAGTAAATTGTTTCCAAATAAAGCCGCTCGGCATAGAATACCTCCGTCATTGTTATTCCATTCCTTTCCGATTTCGAAATATACGTAAATACGTAAATGTACAACAGAAACTTGAATTGCGAAGAAGATAAGCTTTTTATTATCTAGAAAATTATCAGTTTTCGGCATACAATTTCATATCCGGGCCTATCCGGAACCTATACGGGACAACACTGATGGACTTAGAGGAAATCAATTTCTGTATCCGTAGCCTGGATACGTCTCGGATATGCCCGGATAGAAAAACAATATTGACTCAAAACACATTATTGGTCACATTTTTCCGATAGAACCCGGATAGTCCCGAATAATTCCCAGATAGAAAATAAGTAATCGGATCGAACCCGGATATATCCATACAAAAGTTCTATCTGGTTTCTATTAGGGCCTTATCCGGGTTCTATCGGATCCTATCCGGCATTTTAGGCAGGGATGGTGTTGGCAAAATTAAATTTAAAAATAAAAGTCAAGAGTTAGGCGGGAAGACTGATCTAATAGGAGATTAGAGTGAAGGTTGAGCAACACAGATTTTCAACTGACCTATGCCAATACCTATAATAACTCACTCCAGGTGCCCAGGAACGTTGTCGTCGTTCGGTTACGTAATCGATTAGATCATTAACTGCCAGATAATTGGGACGAAGAGAACGGCGACGGTGATGACGGCGACGACGAACCACTTGGTTCGTGTTGCCGGCGTTGAATTCAGGCGGAAGAGCTCGACTAATTGACGCTTTCTAAGATATTAGTCCGCTCCTGATTATGAGGTGAAGGATTAAAGAGCAAAAAGTTTTACCATTCACTACAATTTGAATTAGATCTTGCATATTCAGGTCGACCTTGCATTCTTAGTCATTATAACGCACTGAATTTAAATTGTTTTATGTATTCTTACAGACGAAAGGAATATTCGAAATGTTTTCAACTTTAGGAATCTTTGCAAACTTACCGTGCAAGATTCATAGTAAGGATCGACAAACTTCATATTTAGTTTTGCATACCTGTTCATAACTACTCTTGATGCTTAAACCAATTTCCATCAACCACATAGTTAAGGAATTCGCAACGAGCGAGAGATTCGGATTTAACACTCGAACGCCTCATCGCTTCGAAATCACGGTGAAATTCCTTGGGATTGCTTTTGACGCTCTTGCTTAGAATAATCTCACCAGTCTTACATTTTCATTCATTTATTTGAGGTTCATAAATATCCCGCAAATTCTACTTTCCCGAATCTTCATTTGACCGAAATTCATTTGACCGAATAACAATTTACCCTATTCAACTATGATCCGCGCGCGATTAATTTTTTGTTTTTGCCAAAAAGATTCAGAGGATTCTAAACAGTAAACACACTGTACAAAATTTCTTCGGGAATTTTCCCTAAAATTGTTGGGATGCTAATTTCCGCAAACTTTACGGAATTTCCTCAAAAATTTGGAAAAGAAAATTCCTAAAACACTCTTGAGGAATATTACTTCATATTTTGTGATTTTTTTCTAAGATTTTCGGAAAATTCCCTAAATGCTCTTGAAAGGGAGGCAGATTCGCATTGTGAGACTTTTTGTGACAGAGGGGGAGGGTTTTTTTTAAATTACTCAAAAACTCAAAAATTTAAGAAATTTTTCCAAAATTTTTAGTAAATTTACAAAAGTTTTAGGAAAATTCCCTAAAATATTAGTGAAAATCATTTTCCCGAAAAATGTGGAATAATCCCTATGAAATTGTAGAGAAATTTTCCGCAATTTTTTACAGTGCAATTTCAAATCAAAGGATTTTAAAATGTTTAAAGGTATTTCAAAAGTATACAAAATAATTCAGAATTTTTAATTTTTGAAGTATAAAAACTTGTAATTCCTGGTCTAATTTCAGGCATCTCAATAAGTTTCATATAATTCCTTAAAATTCCTTTAACATTCTACAAAGTCTAGTGCAATTCCTTTAAATTTCGTTAAATTACTTGATATTCCTTAAAATTCCACAAAATATCCTTAAATTCTTTAAGATTATTAAAAATTCCATGAAATCTCCTTAAATCCCTTAAAATTTTGGAAAATTCCAATAAATTTCGTAAAATTCTTTTAAATTCCTTACAATTATTCTAAATCCCAAGAAATCTCATTAAACCCCTTAAAATACCTAAAAATCCAATGAAATTTCGTGAAAGCCCTTGAAATCCCTTAAAAATTTTTTAAATCATTTAAAATTCGACAATATATCCTTAAATCCTTTAAAATTACTTTAAATCCCATGAAATTCCTTTAAATTTCGTAAAATCACATGATGATCTTTAAAATTCCTTAAAATGTCATTAAATCTTTTATAATTAGTCAGAATCCCATGAAATCTCTTAAAATAATTGAAAATTCAATTGAATTTCGTAAAATTTCTTGAATCCCTTAAAAGTCCTTAAAATTACTTAAAATTCCATAAAATATCGTCAAAATCCTTAAAATTTCTGAAAATCCCTAATAAATTTGGTCAAATCCTCTGACATTTCTTAATATTATTCAAAATCCCAGGTAATCTTATTAAATCTCTTAAAATATTTGAAAATCCAATGAAATTTCGTAAAAACCCTTGAAATCGCAAAATGCCCTAATTTTTATAGTTCAGCATTCTTCCCAACTCATCTCACTACTGTTCTCTTACTTAAAATTGAAATTCTTAAAAATTATTAAAAGATTAAAAATATATTTTTTAAATAAATTATAATATTTCGTGGGCGAAATTTAGTAGACAGCGCTGATAGTTGTTTGTTTAGTCCTCTCACAACAATTCTGTCTAATATTACTTTTTATCTACACCCGAATAATTTAACGCTTGTAAAGTTCTTATAAGGTAATAGAGGGAAGAACCATCCTGTCCTTGATTTAGCGAGTTTTTTTCTGCTTAAAGCGGAAGACAGAAGCAAAACCTCGCGTTGCCAGTTGAGTCTTCTGCCAGCTCTCTGGTCGACAAAGTCAGTCCACCTTCTTGCTTCAATTAGCGAAGGATTATCGATTACGGTCTAATTCCAGGACGACCCATAACGACCAAGATGATTTGACTCTCGCCGCAGGCTTGTCATCTCTACCAGGAGACATTTCGGAAAGGTTAACCTCCAGCTTTAGGTCGACGCCGCGACCTGAATATTCTTCTTTGCTCTTCTGCTTTTAATTATGCGTGTAGTCTACTCTTTTTCTGCTATTTACGTATTGGTCAGATTTATTCGATTCATCTGTGAATTATTGATCATTGGAAAAGGTTACCCTCGAAATAGACGACGGGAGATCGAAAGGTTAAATATCCTTTTGACATTATTATTATTATTATTTATTTTTTTTTCGTTTTAATCATTTCATGATATTTATAAAAAATCAATTTTATTCTTTGACTCACATTCAACCTAATTTTGTTTTAAGGTTAACGTACTCGACCCGGAAAACATCTGCACTAGCAGATGTCCGTAACCCAAATAGAACATAAAATTTCTACCAGGCGGTGTGCGAGTAATTTTGTCTGCTTTGTTGGAAATTCGTGATTTAGTCTCACCTGTTTTTTGAAATTATATAAATTATCTATCACTGAATCGTTTGCTGTTCGACGTTAGTTTCTTGCAAGATAGTCCCTCAAATAGTCAAGAATTTGAGAGAATTTCTTATATTCATTTAATAAGATTTTGAAAGATGGTGCCTGCTCCTTTTGTTTTGATAAAATTGAAACATAATTTACTTTGCTAGTGTTATCAAAGAAATAAATTATCTGTATGGATTACCTAGGCGCGATAAATTTCGTTTATCGAAGCGACCTCGTTTCTTAACGCAAAACGATTTGATCGCACGACCTTATTAGATATCCAGCTCGTTTCTATACTTTATTGTCTGGACGTTGTTGAACTACACAACGTGGCCATTCAAATTCGGTTCACTTTTTTTTCTAATAATAAAAAAATGCAAGTCCTTATGCAAAAATATTTAAAATTACAATAAAAGTTTCCAAATTTCGAAAATAATTAAGTTCGAAAAAGTTGGCTTTCATAGCCTCGCTTACTTTTAAGGCTATTTTAAACATTGCATTTCGTGCAATAAGTTTGTTTTAGGACTTCTTTTCTGGGAAAAAGTTGATGAGTATGAAGTAATTTAGCTTTGACCTAACTCCAACACATAAAGGTTAAATCACCACTTTGTATCCAACTTATTTCACTTCTAACTCATGGCAATGTATACAAATTGCCGCAAAAATGATTTTAAAGTTATTTCAAAAATAACTCTTCAAAGAGACTAAATAATTGTATTTAAAAAAACAGAGATTGAAGTTAAAAAAAATCTCTAATGCAGTTTTAATCAGTATTTCTCTTTTCTTTGAAATGATTAAAACAAAGAAATATTTCTTGGAAATCTGCGCACATAGCTTCAAGATGAAGGTATTTTTATGCTCGTTAATCAATGACACGGATCTCCACCTGCGCGTGACGTCACCGCGACCCGAATGTGCAGCAGGTCGTTGTGCAGTATCGACTCAATTGTTTTTCTCTTGCTCTTTAGTAACTGGTTCGAAGGTTGAACCTCAAGGGGCATAGAACCGAAGGTTCATCGATCCGAGCTATATATTATATAACTGCATATTTAGTTTCAACTTTTATGGAAACAGGAAACTAATAAAGTGATCCTCGAAGTGATATGCAAATAATGCGTCTGAATATTATTTTAAATCAGAGTGTTCTACTTAATGGGTAATTTCATTTTATTTATTCGCTTATATTCCAAATAAAGTTGTTTAATTGCGAGCGAGCGTAGTCGATAAGTTACAGTTGAATATTCATATCTATATCTTTCCACGGTCAATAAATGAATTGTATTTCAGTCTGCTGATTATTATTAACATTACAGGTTTCATTTTCTCGAATTTTTAACAAGGCAAGCAACGTTAATTGATTTCGGCCCGACAATTATTGCGTTTCAATCCGTCAATTGATTGATCAATTGATATTGAAACAATCTACGTAAATTGGATGTACATTTTACACATTGAAAACAACGATATCCATATTGTATTTTAAAACTTGCACAATGATTGCAATTTTGTGTATGATTATTCGCCATCTCTAGATGAATTTGATCAATTAGCGAGAATAATGATAATATTTTCACTGAGAAAAGAAGTCAAGTTTCACGCTGAGTTTTTTACGCTGAGGATATTCTTCCTGTCAGTATCACGAAAAATAGCCCTTTACGTCATTATCGCTTTAACGAATGCGTAGGTGTTAACAAGCCAAGTCGGATCATCAAAGTCTTCTCGTCTTCTGTCGTCGGTCATCAAACTAGGTAAAAAGTATAGATGGTGCTGTCGTTAGTTGGTGTGAAGTAGGTGCTAGACAGTGAGGGCGGATCAAAGGGGGTGGAAGAGAAGGACGAGGAAAAGGTGTGTCGTATCGGATAACTCGGAGACTGTTCGTTGAGGTGAAGTTTTCTGAGTCCTCTATTTCTATTCTCTACTCTATATACTCTTGCTATAAGTACTCTCACGCGGTACGACTTGTCGTTCAAATCGAATTTACAAACTTTTTTTTTTGTCGGGAAAAACAATCTAATTTCCATCCTACACTCGCAAAATTAAATTTTTCAAAATAAGGAAAAAGTAGTGGATTTTCGATTCTTCAACTATGCGATTGTAAAAATTATCAATGTGGATTTTATCGTATTAGCAACTATAATCCGCGCGATTAATTTATCGTTTTTGTAGACTCTTTGCTAAAAAGATTCAGAGGATTCAAGAAAATTTCAAATCAAAGGATTCTAAAATCTTCTAAGAGATTTCAAAAGTATACAGAATAATTGAGAATTTACAATTTTTGAAATATATAGAAACTTGTAATTCCTTGTCTAATTTCAGGAATCTCTAAAAGTTTCATAAAATTCCTTAAAATCATTTTAATATCCATTAAAATCTGGTGAACCTCCTTTAAATTTCTTAAAATTA
>JAUESH010000020.1:1452069-1474800 GCA_032275165.1 Synergus magnus
AAAAATAATAGTGGACAGCCATCCGCGTTAACGTTCTTGACGGCTGTACACTATTATTTTTTTGAAAAAGTAAAAATCCTTTGATTTGAAATTGTTTAGAATCCTCTGAATCTTGTTAGCAAAAGGTGTGCAAAAACAAAAAATTAATTAATAGTTGCTAGTAATACGAATAAAGACGCTTGAATACATCACATCGTGTTAGAGTAGCCGAGAAAATTTAAACAAGCGTTCTAAATTATAAAAGAGAGAACCAAAAAAACAGAGAAGTAGATAGGGGCAATAGAAATAGAGGGTGAGAGTGCATGAAAGGAATTGAAAAGGGTACAAGTGTAAGATTTGTGCACTTGGCTTTCTTTGGATTGGTGCGTATGTGTTTATAAAAGAAAAGCGTGCGAGAGAGAAGTGGTATGGGCAAGTTGAAGGGTGAAAAGAAATCGACAAACGCTTGCTGAACATCGTGGTCTCTGGACGATGTTTCGAGGGAGTTGTAGGAATTGGAGTGAAAAAAAGTGGCGGGATAAAGTTTCCCTCATCCGGTATGAAGCCGTCGACACACTGAACGCCAGGAATGCTCGTTACACCACTCCAACTCACCCCGCCTACGGCATATATCCTATATATTTCTATGTACATGCTATACTTACATAAAGCCAGGGAGAACGAAAATGTCGTAAAACCGGCAATAAAAGGATTTCGCCCGAAATATTTTATGGGTTACAAGAATATTTGCACATGGGATATCCTATCCTGACACAGCGAATGGCGCCACATTACGCATCAATGTAGGTTAATAAATTGCCCTGCTGTCAAATCCTCATGAGAACTCATACACAAAATGCTTTTATTACCCATTAGATTATTTAATAGCTCTAAAATACAAGCTATGTATGCACAGAAGAGGAAGGAAGTTACTTTATAACTTTTCAAGGCAAAATTTCATGCAGATATTTTCTATTGTTATCCTTTGCAGAGCTTGAGTGGCGCCACCAAATCCAAGTCCAAATGCTTTTTTGTTTTACTACTTTCTAGAATGTACGAAAAGTAAAAATGTCAAGATAAGGTATCTATCGTGGGTATACTAACTTAATCTTCACAGACGTGTAGGCTTTTTTCCTAAGAGTTAAGGGATGTCGCGAGTCGGCGAACTCGCAAAACAGGGATAGGTTGGAAAGACACATATGCGATCATAGTGGAGGAACGCTATATCCTACGCAGACTACTAGAAATCGATATGCGCGTCTAGCAGGCCTGTGTTTATCCATCTCTTTTCCTAAAAAGGCGTACAATTCAAGCCTACAATTCCTACCCTACACTTTTCAAGAAAAGAAAGTCTAAAGATATTTTTCTCCTGAATTCCAGGAATAGTTTCAAGTAATTATTATACTTAAATATGTTATTTAAAGTCAGGGAAAAGGCAATAAACTTCATTATTGTAAGTGATAGGGGCAAACATAAACAACGAGTCTAATAACTCAAATGGATTTTCCAAACCAGATAAACATGCGTTATTTCCTTTACGTTCATCTCGCATGGAAAATCCATTTTATTAGTTTATGATGAATTTATTTATGAATTTATTTACTGAATTCAACATGGATACATAAACGAATATGTAAACTGGTTTACACAATGATAAACTCAGATTCAGAAAAATTATCGATATTTCTTGTTTTGTTGAATGTAGACAAATTCTTTTTTGAGGAGTTCCTTGTTTTTTACTGGCTGCATCCCTGAACTAGTAATCGATGTGGGCGTCTAGCATTCCTTCATTCCTTCATCCCTCTTCCAACATCTCAGCCTCTGAAACGTCTCGACTCTCCTGTTGTCTGTACACAGTTTCTTCTGCTTCCCGCGGCGAAATACTCCTGAGAGAATCCCTCTGAGCTCTAAGTATTCCCTTCGAGGCATACGTAGAGCACATCGCCCTCAGGTTCCTTAAGACTTGCGATTACGATCGTCGGAAACTTCGATTTCATGACTTTTCTCTTTTCCCCGCTGTGAAGACTCGTCTTTTATCTTCTCGGAAGCCTCTCGATCCTTCCTGTATCGTTCAGAAGCACATTAAAGCCACTTTAAAGGATTCAAATAAATCTCCTGATAAAAAAGCTTCAATTCGACCATACGAAACTGACAAGACTAATTATAGAAGCTGACTCACATCGAGTTGATCTCAAGACAGATACAATTTAAAAAATTTCGGAAAGCGCTAAAATTTGTTTGATCCTATCTTAAAAAAGAGGTGTAACGAAATGTCTCGAAAATCTCGCATAAATTGTTGTTGCAAACCTGATTGGCTTTTGAATGACTTGAAGTTGAAAGAAGAAAAACAAACTAATGGCGCAAAAAAATTTCACTTAAAATTCGTTGAAATATCTTAAAATTCGTGAAAACCTTTTAAAATTCCCAGAAACTTCTTGAAATTCTTTAAATTCTACGATAATATTTAAAGTCCCTTTATATCCTTTAAAAATCATTAAAATCGTTTGAGATCTCCCAAATTCCACAAAATCTTTTAAGAATCATAAAAATCTTTTGGAATTCTCTTAAAATTCCTCGAAATTTCACGAAAACACTAGAAATCGCTTAAAATTCGTTGGAATCTCTAAAAGTTCTTAGAAACCTCTTAATATTCCTAAAAATTTCAACACATTTAAAATCCCTTAAAATTCCTTAGCTTTAAAAAATCTCTTAAAGTTTCATGAATTTCGTTAAAATTCCGCGAAATATCCAGAGATATCTTAAGATTTTACGAAATCTATTAATAATCCTAAAAATCTTTAGAATCCCGTAAAAATCACTTGAAAATGGTTAAAATCGCTCAAAATTGCTAGAAACGTCTTGAAATTCCTCTCTAAAAAAAGTGATGTAACAAAATGTCCCTAAAATCTTACATACATTGTTGTTTCAAATCTGGTCTCTAAATTTGAATCAGCGAAATTTCATTGGTTTTTGAATGACTTAAAGTTGTAAGAAATAAAATAAATAATCGTGCGCGTTTGTTAGTACAATGTAAACAAAGCTTTCATCGCCAACTTATAGGAGTAAAATGTGCTTATAACAATCTCGTTTTCTTGGACAATGGTAAAGCAACTTCCTGGATGAGTAGTTGCCCGAGGTTGTTACAGTTCACGATCGAGGTCCTAGATCGAGGATGAATCCTGGCTGAAGTGTGTGCTGTCTGAGTGGAGTCTCGTACTGACAAGGATTGTACCTGGAACTTCTCCATGGAAAGTTCCGACAAAGTTTGAGCGTGTACAGATCCCGGAATGGTCCTGGTAGGTCCTGGAGGGTGCGAAGCGCGCGTGTGAATGAGAAGGGTGCTCTCCACTTCTTCCCTTCTTCTTCCCAGCATCTACCCCCCTGCACCATCCACTTCGCTATCTCCTTTCCTTTCTCCGACAGGCGCTCATTCCTCTTTCGCCAGGGATCCCGACGTACCGCCATTTTGGATAAGAAAACGAGCAAAACTTTAAGTACCCATCCTGACCCTCCATTTCCTCACCGCCCTCGGCCATTTCAGGGCTTAAAGTTCTTCCCCTCTCGACTTAATAAACGGCACATGCACTACGTCTTCTCGCGTTTACGAACGTTGTTCTTCCCTTCTTCTCTCACTTCGACTTCGTCTTCTTCTTTTGCTACCATGTATCTGGATTTCTATCGCCTCTCGTCTCACCCCTAACTCGTTTTGAACTTTCGTCGCGGGTAACATGCATCCTACAGGGATGTTCTTAAATTATTTCCTTTTGCTTTCCAAATTGCCCATTCGTTTCTCCTCGGCGTTCTGCTTTTTCTTTTTCGCGTGTTTTATGAGACTATTCATAGAGATATTTCTTGCCCTTGCCACGTGAGTACCTTCAAACTTGGATCGCTTTCCATTTCCACTTGCGATGCTTTAGAAATAAAAAGTCTTTTACGTCAGTAAAATATTGTCTAAGCGTTTAATATCATATGTTCAAATATAGCAATGCGGACGTTCTTATAAGGAAGGTCGTTATATTCATGACAGTCAATTACGAACGTTGACGGGAGGTTAAATTTGCACAAGCGTGTCGGTGACCGACCATAAATCTTGCAAGACGTTCGATAAATTCTGTTGTATTACTCGATACACAGGAATATCTTCCTGAAATCTGTTATCGATGACCTATTATTAATACAAATTTGGCCATTCACCCCCGTCCTTTTACATTACGCAATACATTTTTTTCGAACACATCTCTCTCTCTAAATTTGAATCAGCGATAAGTATGCCACTGATTCCAATTAGCGTATATATTAGGGTGATTTTTTTTTGTTCCTTTTGGTGAGAAAATTACCTCTGATTTTTTTTCAGAATTAAAAAAATATTTAGAGGTCGCTCAAGGCCATTTTAGGACAAAAATGATCATTTTTAATTATGAGTTTGAATGACTTTCAAATAGTATGAAAAACATTTATTAAACTATTCCGCTAATTTTTTTGTCAAAATAAATTAATTGACGGTTTATTTCAATAAAAGAACAGAAAATTAAATTCAATCAATATTTTCTCAAGAAAATGACCTTCAGCGACCTTTGAATGCTATTGTACAAATCTGGATAAAATATGAGTCCAATATTCAATTGTATAGAACACAATTTATACGCGCCATAAGTAAGTCATCAGTAAATAATGCCAATTTAATTAAAAATGATCATTTTTGCTCTAAAATGGCCTTGAGCGACCTCTAAATATTTTTTTTTAATTCTGAAAAAAATTAGAGGTAATTTTCTCACCAAAAGGAATAATTTGCAGGGGTACCAAATTGAATTTGAAAAAAAAAAAACAAAAAAAAAGCTCTAGCATATACGCTGATAGAGGGCGAGACATTTACCGGTTCATCAGCATATATGTATATGCTGATTGGAATCAGTGGTATACTTATCGCTGATTCAGATTAAGAGAGTTCTTTCTCAGAAAGGAGTAGATATTCAATGAATATATTGATTATTGATGATATTCTTAAACACCCACGGAATTCAATTTGAATTTTTGATCGCTTGCATTATACGAATACAAAATAGCGTGCCAAGTTTAAATCGAAATCACACAAGCTAATTTTCAAGATTTATTACGCATTTGTATTAAAAAATGTTCATTACTTTAAAAAATTAAATTTTATGTATCCGTCCGCATCAAAAGGGAATGTACCTCAACTCTTTATACATATACTTAATAACCGGGAAATGACCGGGAATTCGAAATCTTCCGCCGAATAGCCACCCTGTTTATCTCATCGAAATATCAAAATCTCATTAATTTGAATCCCAATTATATTTTAAGATGTTTTATAGCATCTTGTAGAAATACATACAATTTAAACTTTATTCACTCGCATAAAACTCGAATGTCTTCTAAATCCCACCTTGTCTTTTGTTTTAGGTGAGTGTCTCTTAAACGAGTGACATCATGGCACAGGATATTCAAATCTAGCCGCCAATCTAGATAACAATATAACGTTAAAGCTCGTGAAAGGTCGAGCAGGTCGGAAGTATCGCTAGCAGGTACACTGTTACGTTAACTTAACCCGTTCTCATTCATAACGCAAAGTATAAGCTAAAACTCGACGAGTCGCGGAAATGAAACCTCCCTCTCACTAGCCTATTCATGATCTAATCTCTCCCAATGAAACTCTCATTCACTCAATGAATGAAGTCTCTTAGTTCAGAAGGTCGTAAACGTACTCGGCAACGAATACTTCAGCACCATTTTGGTCATTGTCGATAGAAATGGTAATAGTCGACCCTCCCGTAAAAGCTCCCCCAATCCTCCTCAACGTGTACCGCTGTGAAACATCATCCAACTTCCATTGAATCTAATGGATATATAACGATCTGCTCTTATTCACAGAGTTTAATTGATCAAGCTATCTTGCACATTTCAGTTCTCTCAGTTATAGAATTCTTTTTATGTAACTCAGGCACGTTTTCCACATTTTTTCTGCTAGTTTCTCGTACAGAACTGAATTTCTCTTACAATTAGTCTTGCCTTGTGGCCACCTGTTGAAACAATGGGTTGATAGACTTGAGTACTTCGCTGGTGTATCGGTTCGGGACATGTTTATTGGACAGGCAAGGCAGCTAGAAGCGAGACCTTGTGTATAACGAGCTTGTCTTGAGAACTTATGGAGTATCGCGCTATTGTCGAGATGAATACAACCACGTTGAACAGTGAACATTTGCTTCAAACTTATACACGAGACTACTCTGAGTACTTCGTCAGATAAGGACCGTTATTATGTCATACGATTTTAGAATACATGCATTGACACTTCTCTTTCACTCAAACCTAATCAGAGTCTTATATACTTCTACACTAGTCTACTTCGTTTACTTTAATAGCCAACTAATTAATAACAATTCAGTTTCACTGGACAATTTCATTTATAAAAGAATGGAGCATTAATTAGAAATTATTAACATACGAAAGAGTTCTTTGAAGGTAAATAACTTGGGTTGAGGTGTTTTACTGCTCCACAGTTATTTGATAATAAAACGTGCGAATTCTAGTCATTATTTTTGTGTCGTTTACTCTGCCGTCCTTTTAGTGTTGTTTGCAATGCGAGAAACGGGCATCGGACTGAGTGTTGAAATTATTCAGTCGTTAATAATTATTTACTCGAGCACGATTAGGCCGGCGCAACAACGCTGTTGGCGCGTAATTGGATACTCCACTTCCCCTATTTCCATTCGCCATTGGTCTCTATCCCAATTAAAGCGTCAAGTGCATCAACTCGTAGAAAGTCCTTTTTTTAAAAAAAAAGAATCGTCGTGAATCGTGGCCCGTTTCCTCTAGTCAGGTTTCATCTGTTTCACAATTTTATAAATAATTAGTTCTCCGTTACCATTTGATTAAATGCTTGGATCAATTGTTCGTTTTTTTATTTAATTTTCAGCTCTCATTTTGAGCCGACGTAACTGTTCCTGTTTTGTCTTTCATAAATCTCGTGATAGATAAACAGCAAACCAATTCGACCGTGAATCGCGTCATTCCTGTGTCATCGATTCCCAGCTCTTCTGTTGTTCAGGGATATACATTATACATGTATCGATGTATCTGCTTACACACGTGTGTAGACATTTGCTCAGATACATGCCCAGTGATCGAATCCACAGTGCCTGCTCTGTCACGCACAGAATCCCGTTTATCCTCGATTCCCTTTACATAGGACACTCTGTAACCCCTGACTGCCTGGTTAAATCCACCCGGTGTCCGATCTCGCGGGACCTGCCTTACAGGGCGAAAAAGCGCCTCCGGGCAGGCGAAACACAATTTCCGGTACTCTTGGGACAACTCCATTTCTCCAAACGATCGATCATGTGGTCTAATTTGTATACTCCGAGAACGGTCCGATTTCTCTAGCCACTTGTGGTTAATGAATCATCGCATCGAGTCTTAGCTAATTTTCTCTAAATTTAAAGAATAAAGATACAGAGCAGAAAAGTTTTTATAAAATATGCACGTACCATTACTTTTCATGCAGAAAAGCATACATGCTTGATTTAAAAGGGATTCTTGATAAATTTGAATTATAGTGAAAAGTCGGTCAACTTATTTCAGTGAAAAATTTTTCTAATTGTTATGTCATTTTTGAATAAAACTTTAGTGAGAGGTTGAAAACTACTAAATGTTAGCAGGATAATTTTCGAAAGTATTGACAGATTGGATTGGCCTTTGGTATAATCTTTTAGTGTCGAAAACTGAAGATCAAGTTTTCACCTTCTTTAATGACAATAGATACTGTGATGAATGAGATTAATTTATTTGTTACGCATTCTTTACAACTCAACTGCATTAATTTTTTATTAATTAAAATTGAAATCCTTAAAAATTATTAGAAAAATTAAAAAATATAGTTTTTAAATAGATTGTAATATTGCAGTGGAACAAATTACGTATTACGCAACTCACTATATCACTACATATATGTTATTCATCTCTATATCAATATTACTCTAGATGATTGGGAATCTGTAATGCAAACCTGTATAATCAGTTTATCAGGCTTATTATTTACACTGCAAGGTCGAAATTAATTAATTTATTCTCAGATCATCTCACTCAATTCACATTATCTACTTAAGCTAACCAGAGCAGCCGGCTAATCGATTGACCAAATTAAATTAGCTCTTGCTAACAATTAGTGAATTAGTTGCCACATAGTTTGGAAACTTTCAGTTAAAATAAGAAATTATTTTCGATGATTTACTTAACAGGCATTTATATCAACATTGCATAATTGTCGTTAGTCATAGAATGATAAATCATTATAAAATGTATTCAAAAATATGCTAAGTCAGATGCGATTACTCATTGTTTTTACATATATTAATAGTCTTTAAATAATGAATAATGAAAGAAGAAATAATCGGGAAGTCGACATGAAACGTGTAATTTTGCTGCTATAAATTGAGGAATCGCTTTTGGTGTGAAATAGTTTATCTAATCTCACTAATAACATTGATGTGAAAACACCTTTATTAACGATTCACCATCATACACGTAGCATTCAATAATTGTGACATTTTGCATTCGGTCCGCAATTCTCGCTGACGCAAGGGAAAATATCCATAGCTAAACCATATAGTATGCTATCTGGCGCGTGAGTATGGGGTTTATATGAGGTTATACAGAGAGTCGTGCAGTGGATGTCTGATTAAAGCAGGGCCATGAGGAGGTGAGATTTGTTGGGTTAATTTCGTTCTCGGAAATTCATGCACCAATCGAATGGACACACTAGCATCCTCTACGAAATGGCACTAATTAGCTTTCGTGTTGCTCCGGTATTAGGACACAAAGCATCTGAATCCTCTCTATGAAGCACCAACTTTGAGTTCCGTATGTTTCTTATTACATCAGTTTTTTAAATAACTTTATCAAGATTTAACCCCAGAAACAAGAATAAAGTGTCAAACAGCCTTCAGTATTATTACATCCTCTTTCGAGTGAATGATTAATTTCACTGAAGTCATGAAAAACTCGATATTAGTCTGGAAGAAATTTTACGAGTCCCATAGGATCTTATAACGACTTTATATACGCAGCGTATACTTCAGAAGCCTTCTCATTAATTATTCCACAGGATCTCGCTCTGATTTAATTACCTTTCTTACCGTTCAGCTCGACCTGTGACCTTTTATCTATTTTACTTTCTATCTTCGTTACACGTCACTTTTCATTTTTATACTGTAATGTATCATCCTCACGGGTAAAAAATGGACGCCAGCAATTTGGATGTTAAAGCTTGGATATTAAACTATGAGACAACTTTACAGAGGGATTTTCCACTGTTGCTCAATCTATCAAAATTTATTTTATTCAAGGCGAGCTGAAACACCTACGCGTTCATCTCTGACCCCTCGGCAAGCAGAGGGCGCTTTTTATCTGTATATGTGACGTGCGCCGAAGAAAGGGGGCTTACTCTGAAAAAATCGATATCAAGGTTTTTACACCATTAAAAAGAGCAACTCAAAAACTATCCTTGGTACAAAGAGAACCCAATTTTTGTTTGTTCAACCCTGAATCGTTGCTATTATGCGTAGTGCGCACTCTTGAATTCGACCATGGGCGAGTGTTGTGAGAACTGAGAAAATAATACCCAAAGGGGAGTGGGATGTGATTCTTATTATGATAGAAGGTCGTCTCTTGGCACAAGGATGTAATTTAACGTATAGTAAAAACCGATGTTGACTCTGAGGGAAATCCTAGAATGCTTTATATGTATAAATCTGGAAAATAATGGGTCAAAAAAAACTATTCACGCTGTAATCAATAGACTGAAAAAAAAATTGGATCCACACTTTTACTCAAAGAAATAATTTCTTATTTGCGAGGTACTTCTTTAATACAAAGAAATTCTTTTGTTGATCCTATGAAAGTATAACATACTTTAGATAATGATGTAAGCAAACGTATTACGTTTCAGATTTAAAACCCGAGAGTAAATAATCCCGAAAATCCGAATTACTGTAATAAAGCTAAGGGCATCTTAACTTCTTCCATTTTTCCATGGCTGCCATCTTCTTCACGTAAATCGCCATAATGTGCATACTGGCTGATGCGGTATAGAGGGAAGAAAGGAAATTCGCTGCGTTAAGTCACCTTATAAATGGACTTTCCCTGTTTTTCTCCGTAATTCTCATTCCCGTTGCATGTCTCGTAAATCCCGCAAACCCTGCAAATCCTCTTCGTTCTTTAGCCTGCATCCTTCAACTATCCCTCCCACATTGAGAAAAATAAATGTTCATGCGTAATATTTACAGTTACAGTTTAACATGTAGGATTTGAATCACTAGCATTAATTTCTCGTTTTTACCAAAAAGATTCAGAGGATTGTAAACACACTGTAAAAAATTTCTTCGTGAATTTTACCTAAAATTGTTGGGACGCTAATTTCCGCAAACTTTCCGGAATTTCCCTAAACATTTAGTGAAGAAAATTCCTAAAACACTCTTGGGGAATATTACACCACATTTTGTGATTTTTTTCTAAGATTTCCAGAAAATTCCCTAAACGCTCTTGAAAGGGATGTAGTCGCATTGCGTGACTTTTTGTGACAGTGGGGGAGGGGTTTTTTAAAAATTATCCAAAAACGTTACATCACAGTAAAAAAGAATACTTAAAATTGTTACACCTTAAAATTGGTTTGGGCTTAAATTCAGAGATAAATTTAAATTTAGTAAAAAATATTTTGAATTTAAGTAAACGTATGATTAAATTCTGGAATTCAGATATTGAACTTCTTAGAATCAAAATTTTTTTTACTAAATTTAAACTTATCTCTGAATTTAAGGTCAAAATAATTTTAAGGTGTAACAATTTTAAGCATTCTTTTTTTCTATGATCATTTATAGATTTGGAAATTTTGAAATTCAGAACTTTTGAGCAAATTTAACTAACTTACATAGAAAAGGAAAAATTTTTTTGGAACTATTCCCAATATTTAGTAGATATTTTTTAATTTAGAAAGATTTCCTAATTTTTCCAATAAATTACCAAAAGATTTAGAAAGTATTGTTCAATTTTATACTTTTTAAGAAATTTTTGCAAAATTTTTAGTAAATTTCCAAAAGTTTTAGGGAAATTCCCGAAATTCCCGAAATTTTTTATAGGGCAATTTCAAATCAAAGGATTAAAAAATTTTTAAAAGTATGCAAAATAATTCAGAATTTTTAATTTTTGAAGTATAAAAACTTGTAATTAAAATTATTCAAAATCCCAAGAAATCTCATTAAACCCCTTAAAATACCTAAAGATCCAATGAAATTTCATGAAATCCCTTAAAATTTTCTTAAATCATTTAAAATTCGACAACATTTCGTTGAATCCTTTAAAATTACTTAACCCTCAACTGCCGAAATTGCGGTAAGATTACAAGGTCTTAAAACATAAGCTCTAGGAATATCAATCAAACGCAAATTCTGTTAAGCCTTGGGGAACAAAATGGGTTCCTTACAAGAGAGTAACTGGCCAAATTTCTTGGTGGCTTACTGTACAACTTCTTGCAGAAAGTATCGCGTAATAGGGTTATAAAATATCTGGGTCAATAATTATAAAGTTCTTATACCGTTATTACTTCAAGTAGCAAAGTTTCAACAATCTGTTAACCTTCCTTATAAATGGACACTTGGACAGTTTACTTCAAAAGCTAATTTTTTTCTATGGTTCATAGCATTACGTTAAGAATATTCAGTATAGTGTTATCAAATTATAAACTATCTGTGGCCCATATTTAATATCCGTACATTTTTTCTGGTCGGAAATACTGAAGATGATAATGTCTGGAGGTCGATTTGGTGCATAAGATCTCTCGATTTTGCGGATGGGAAGGAAAATCCGGTTTAATATGCTAGGACACGTCTGCGTGAGGAGCATTAGCGATCCTCTCTTCTTGAAGCCACAAACGGGTATCCTGGTGAAAACGTAGGATGATGAGGGGAGCAAATTGCCTGAAGGAGGGTGGCTACCGGAAAGACGTGCGTCCGTTCGTACATGTACCGCTCTTTTCGATAATCTTTACAAAAAGACCAGAATTTCTAATAGCGCACGTGATAGGATATGCGGAAATCAATTTTCGAGCAAGTGTTAATTCAAAAATTTAAACTCGGTTAGTATCTTGAAGCTGATTTAAAATGTGCAGTAGATACTGCACATCATATGCAGTAGATTTTATATTTTCGTCATCTTTTTATATTATTTAAAATCAATTTAGTTACTGTAATAAAGCGCTGAATTTACTTTGTTTGATCTTGTTCCATTGGAATTCTTGAGTATACCTAGTACAAGCACGGAGTCTGTACATAGCTCAACGTCAATAAAGAGACTAGATGCTGGAGAGAGAGGGAGAAAACAGGGAAATTTTCAATGGGAACTTCATTTTCCACAGTGGTGCCTCCGCTTAAAGCCCACACCTTTCGATCTCTCGCGCTGCTATCCTCCTTTGCTTCTTTCATCCTTAACGACGGAAATCTGCGAAAAGATGTTTTTTTATTAAGCTGAAAAAACAAAATTGCAGAGAAATTGAGGAACAGATTTCGTGAAGTTGGTTTCATTCTATCTACTCTTTTCACGAGAGAACGAATCGACCATCAACTCTCTTTGCTACTCTTTTTTATGTAAATGCTGGAGTGAGGTCAAATAATCGCAAAAAGGGGTGTTAAACTTTATACATTTTTACCAAGCTGAATTTCATTTAAACATTTTTTATACGTTTTCCGGAAGTTCGATCAATTACAGGATTTAAATCACATAACTGGCTGTAAAGTGTAGTGAAAAATATATTTTAAAATTGGTTAAAATGGGTTAAATCTGAATTTAAATGTACTCTAACATAAATCTTACTAATCTTTTGTTATCGAACTTTGATACTTTGATTCCGTAAGTACATGCGAAGAGACAACGTCAGCTCTAACTCCCTCTTCACATTTTATTTCGTCCAATAGGAAATTTCTGTCCTTCCAAAATCGATCGGTATTAAACTATGACAGCAGGAGGAAAGGATGGGGAGTATGTCAGGACAGAGATCGTTCAAAGAGGGTGAAAGCGCTCAAATTCGTTCCACTTCTACATCGAAATACTTTGTCGTATCAGGAAACTTTCAGATTGGTACGGTTACGTATCAGGGTGACCCTCATTCCATTTCACAGAACGGATTACCACCCTCTTGGGTTCAATCCATCTTCTCCACTCTTACTGTCTATGAAGAGTCGTTACTTCTTCCCACTTTCTCTTTCTATCCTTGGCTTCCATTTTAAACTTCGTAAGTCTCATCACCCTAATTTTTGAAACATTAATTTATTATTATTCTAAGGATTTATGGGCAATGATATTTTAATATACTTTTAATTATGAGCTCGATTATTAGCTGCCTTCTTTATACATATATAGCGGATCTACAGAAATAGAAGTGTACACGTAAGATGGAGAATACGAGAAGCAAAACCACAAGGGTTGCTATCCACCGCAGAGACCTTTGAAAGATCAAGATAACAGGCTTACACCCTGAAAGCCAAGTTAATTAAAGACCATTCCGCTAAAATCGCGATCTTCGAATGGCGAATCCTATTGTAGAAGATCCTCTTGACTGCACTATAGAAAATCGATTTCACTTGCTAGCGCTACACAGCTCGTGGAACTTTATCGCCACTATCGACGTTCCTGAATTTCTTCCCAGGGAGGTGGATAAGAGACCGACCTCTAGCCACTTCCTCTGTTCCTCTTCCAGCGATTTGGAATTGGTTTCCATCGGATAAAAGTAATCGGTAGCAGTTAGCAAAAGATAACCGGCCGGATGTCGAGATTATTGGATAATGCAGAGTCCCATGAACATCATCCATGGGGCAAAACTAATCTGCAGTTACGAAATTAACTTAAATGTATCTGATCAAACATGGAGACAAACCAGCGAATTTACTTTTTGCGTTTCTCTGAATTCATCTTTTATAGATACATTTTTCTGTCTTAAAAAAGTGGTGTAACGAAATGTCTCGAAATTCTCGCATGCATTCTTGTTGAAAACCTGATTGACTTTTCAATGACTTGAAGTTGTAAGAAAGAAAAAAAAATAATCGCACACGTGTTGGTTTGCTCTTAAAATTTGACAAAATCCTTTTAAATTCTATAAAATCTTTTGAAAATCATAAAAATCTTTTGAAATCCCTCAATAAAATCAATAAAATCTTTTTAAATCCGATAAAATGTGTGAAAACCCCTTGAAATTCTTAGACACCTTTTGAAATATCTTTAAATTCCTCGAAATTCCACGACAGGATTTAAAATCCCTTAAAATTCCCAGAAACCTTTTGAAATCGCTTAAAATTTCACGAAAACCTCAAAATCCCTTCAAATTCGTTAAAATCTCTTAAAATTCCCAGAAACTTCTTGAAATTCTTTAAAATTCTACGATAACATTTAAAATCCCTTTATATCCTTTAAAATCCCTTAAAATTATTATAAATCTCATGAAATTCCATAAAATCCTTAAAAATTCCATAAAATCTTTTAAAAATCAGAAAAATCTCTTAAAACCCTTTGAAATTTATTAAAATTTCACGAAAACCTTCGAAATCGCTTAAAATTCGTTGGTCTTTTAAAATTTCTTAGAATTCTTAAAAATCTTAAAATTTTGATGAATTCCTTTAAAATTCCGCGAAATGTACTGAAATGCCTTCAAATTCTACGAAATCTTTTAATAATCCTAAAAATCTTTTGAATGTCGTAAAAATCACTTAAAAATCGTCAAAATCCTTCAAAATTCCTAGAAACCTCTTGAAATTCCTCTCTAAAAAAGTGATGTAACGAAATGTCTCTAAAATCTTGCATACATTGGTCTTTTAAACCTGCTCTCTAAATTTGAATCAGTGAAATTCCGCTGATTGAGATTAAGAGAGTGATTGGCTTTTGAACGACTTGCAGTTGTAAGAAGTAAAACAAATAATCGTGCGTGTAGCGCATGTATTGGTTTGCTAGTCTCTCTAAAAAAAGCGGTGTATAATCAAAATGTCTCGAAAATCTCGCAAACATTGTTGCTGCAAACCTGAATGACTTGAAGTTGTAAGAAGTAAAACAAAATAGTGTTGGTTTGCTAGTAACTGTAAATAATTTTTTAAAAGTAGTAGTACGCAGTAAATTAAATATGAAAACACACTTCCATATTACAGTTTTACTTGTTTTCCATTTTAGCACTCTACTTTATTTACTAAAAATCTTTTTCGCAGCTTGAATATGAATGCTCTTTACATATCATTCACCATTTCTTCAACTGTTTGAAGTTTCGCGCTGCACTGAATTCGCAGGCCATCGTAGATAGGCGGCTGTTCTGCTTAATTGCGGAAACATATATGCGGCGTTTCGTGAAAAAGAAAGAGTGAACGGATAAAAAAAAGGCGGGAAAAAATTCCGAGAAAAGCATTCCCGTGCGAGAGCTTAGTCGTCACACGCCACTCGAGTTTTGCGCAGCCTCCTACCCTATTTTCCCCTTTTTTCACTCCCTCGGGGTACGCGTGCGAGTACGTTCTGTGTACTACATCCAGTGTGTACCGTATAGGTCTGACAAGTTAGATAAAATGAGACGGATGGATAGAGGGAAAAAGAGAATGTCGGTGAGAATGAGGGAAGCGCATCGAAGCGGAAAAATTTCATTACCCTCCCATCGAATTCAGATCATGTCGATGGTTAGTTGGTACACCCTTGAAAAAGCTGCGGGTTCCTTTCTCGTTTTTCCGTTTTTTTTCTCACTCGCCTCTCCCTCAGCCCTCTCCCTCATCCAGCCACCTTTTACCCCTATACCTCGTTTCACCCGGTTCCTTTTACAACTCGGCACTACGCCGGCTTTGTCATTTTGCCTTCGTCGACTCGTCAATCAACTGATACCCGATATTTTCATTCGTTCATATATATTATTTTTGAGATTTAGAGTTTGCTGAAAAATGAGAAGCGTTTTCACGCTTGGAAAATCAAAAGATAGCGTGAAGAAATGTTACATAAAGAAAATAATGTTTTAAATAAATGTTTGTCCCAAACATTTTCGGGAAAATTTCTGAAAAATTGTTTGCAGTGTGGGCATTACAAGTTTCTTTCTGATAGACTGAGTTTATAGACGATCCTTATGATCAACATTAAAAAATATAATGAAATGTTCTAAGTTGTGAAAGAACATTTTAAAAGATTCAAGGAAATTAAAAAATATGCAAGGGAAATAAATAAATGATGTCAGTAACAGGAATCTGTGTCCAGAATGCAGCCTGGCTTGTTACTTCTCTAGTTGACATTTGTTTCCGCAGTACACAATTAAAAAAGCTACTTTGTGCAAATCTAAGAAAAGTAGCTCTGAAAAACATATTTGTTGAAAGAAATTTAGTTGGTGGAAATCCTGTTTAATAACGGATGGGGAATCGCCTGTGGCACAGTAGATTGTCTTTTAGTTCGAGCTTAAAAGCGAGGAATGCTTGGCCCGAAAATGGGAGGACACAAAAGGGCGGCGACCTGCATATTACGAGAACAGAAATATAAAGGGCTTTGTGCCACGACCATAACAAAGCAGTAATGATGACATGGAACACCTCTGAAAACAGTCTTTAGTTCCATCGTTAATACTGGGTGAATCACTTTAAGTTCTCACCAAATTTATGTCAACCATACTCCACTTTTGATCACAGCTCCCATATTATGTGCTTAAATTTCTGGACTTTTGAAATTGTTTATTTTTCAATATTTTAAGCAAAGTTTTTGACTTGATTTATTGCAAAATTACAGGGTGGCCACAAGACTCAATTTTTCAATTTCCCTGATTTTCCTGACAATTTTTTTTTTTCTCTGATTTCTGTTCAATCAGCTAACGAAACTTAGTGTTTGTTTTCGGAATATTGACTGTGAATAACAGTCTCTGGAAGAAAAGTAGAGGCATATCACTTTCTGCGTGCAATAAAAATCTAGGCGACAGAGAAAAAAGACTCGTTTGCAGAGAAGGTAAGGGTTCGGGTTTCGGGGTAAGGGGTTCAAGAGAGACTTAATAGAACGGATAGGACGCGGAAGGGAGAAGCGTGAGAGGAAGCACCGTAATTACGCGCGGCAATTATTTTCCCGGGACGAGGACTCGGAAGAGTGAAGAAGTGAGGATGGAGGTGGGTGCGAATGTGATGCTGTGAGAGGCAAAATCGGCGTTACGTAAAGTTAATTAAATACGGATGGTGTGATATTCCTGGGCGATCAGTCGACCAGTTAGTTGGTCGTAATTTTTTTCACTTGACCGTCCTTTTTCCTGGATGCATTTACAAAAGCAGAAATATTTTCATCATCAGTGCCGGATTTCAATCAATTGATTTCAATCAATATAGTGCCAGAGATTTGGATCGAGGCAGGTTATTCAAATCATAGAAATCGGATCGGAATTTTTGATAATGTATGTTTTTGATACTCTGTTTTATTAATAACGTAACACATTGTCGCTCGAGCTATATAAAGGCCAGGTGGCGGTGGTAAAATTTATGGTAGCCATCGCCGTGCCCGATCTTTGCCGATATTGCAAATTGTTTAATATTGCCGGTACTGGGATGCGTATAAACATTCTGTACACAGTATACACAGTATCGAGTGTCATAATAGAATTCATGGTCCTTTATTAAATGTGTACTTGGTTTGTGCTCTCCGGTCTCACTTTGCCTACTTTGCTTTTAGTTTAGCGAGGCATTAGAGCTGTTTGCTTGTGCGGAGTTGCCTAAGTCACACGAGCACCTGCGCAGTTTACGTGTGCGCACGTTACAGACAAGGGGTTATATTCATAATCATGTGCGCTCGATCAAGCAGTTGAATTTAATTGTCATGCTTTAATCGCCCGTTTAGGGTGCCGCCGTACCACCACTTTGCGGTTTAGATTCAAGGGTAGAAGAGGGTTTCAAGTCCCCGCGTTTTGCGGTTTACTGCCACTTATTAGAGATGATTATTAGACCTTGACTGTGATCTCGAAGAGATGCTTACACTTCACATCAAAGAATAAAGTTTTAAAAGCGCACTCAGTTTTAGGAGACTGCAAATTTTCACTTATTTCTTTCCTAATCGATTTCTTTGGCTTTTGTTGCAGGTGAGTTTCAATTGCAGAGCTCTTTTGAACTTGATGATCTTGATGAACTTGATGACCTGTGAGTTATAAAACAATTCTTATAATTTGTAAAACGAATAATCTTAACAATTGAAGTAAGAGATATAAGATAGCAGAATGAAAGGCATGACAGCGAAGATCGCAAAAAGTTATAGTGGAAAAGTAGAATCAAGGAATAGGAAGAAGAAACATTCGACGGAACCAGAAGCTTTGGCCAGTGGCCAAGCGGTCGACTGCCATGTAGGGTGAAAATTATTCGAGATATGAATTTACGGTGGGCACACGAGCGCATAGAAACCGATTCTAGAATGAAAACAGGTATACCTAACTTATCCAGAGAAATATAACAGATCGTGGCTGAAGTTTTGATTTTATAAAAATCTAATGAAGAGTGGTTTTTGCCAAAAAGTATACGCTTCCTGAGAGAATAGTAAAAATACGTTCGGATTTTAGATGTTGACAGCATTGTGTTTTTAGAAAAAAGGCTGTCATATTGAACTCAGCCACCACCAACGAAATTGCTGTCAAGAAAATTACCACCATCGCGAAGTGCATACCACAAACCATAAAGCCTTTACTTCCACGGGTTTCGAATTACGACGCGGCGTCGGATTCGCGGGTTGTGGTTTTTCCTGGCGCCCTTGGATAAGGGAAAACACACTTGAGCTATTCCTTCTGGAGAGGCATTTGTTTGGCTTGCTTTTCACCACTTGTTTTCAAAAGCAATGAAGATAAATCCAGGATTTTATAATTATTCGTAAATTGTATGAAAGATTCATGAATGTCTTGACAATTTTATCAATTTATTTTTTTTCAATTCATGGTTTCACATGATGAGTGCAAAAAACGTTATCCCAAAAAAGTGTCATTCTATCAAATAATATTTGATAAGAGAACACTTGATCGGACAAGGAAATATTGTTAAAAATCACTTTATTAATCAGTTGCTTGAGTGAATGAAAGATTGCTTTTTCCATCGATGGCGTGGATATTCCATAAGGAGAAAATTCAGGTAAATCCCTCGGGTATAAGCGTTATTTCTCGAAATAGTTTCCGGCTAGATGGAGAATGTAGGAGCATATAACTTCCGAGTTATATGCTTGTTCGTCCGCCGCGAAAAGTTCTCGTAAGAGTTACAGCGCGATCGAATGCCTCGGGCCTCCATTTGTGGCAATAAGTGATCAAACTTTCTTCGATAAGCTTGGATTCAAAATTAGTTATTTATAATACTGGGCGAAGGCGCAGTACAAGAATAAAGTATACAAAAATAAAGCATAAAATTAAAAGCTTGAGGAAATAATGATCTCTCGCCCCTCCATTTTCAATGAAACCTTTGAACTGAACAATACAATTTAGAAAATCATAAATTAGAGTTTAGTTTAAACTTGTCAAAGCTGTGATGGCCAGATAAAAAGCTCGTTTAGTGAAATATTTTTGTTTTAAAGGTAAATAAAATATGTCACGCATGCTGATCCGTGCATTATTACAAACACCAGTAGCTCTGTAGTGCCCTGTAATGTCATTGTTACATGTTTACGGCGAGATACGAGTAAAAACGAGGAAGATGAAAGGAAAAGAGAAAGAGAGAAGTTCATTGTTTTCCAGTACTTTGTTTTGCTTCCTGCTCCGGCCACCAACCCACCAACCTACATATCCCAGAGAATTATACATATAAGTTGGTTATGACAAGCCCCTTCAATATATTTTACTTGAAAGGGTTGCACAGCTTTATACTGCATCATTTTTACACTCTCATTATAGTAAAAGTTTAAGTATTAAAAACTTTTGAAATTATTTTGCCGAGCGTTACGCGTTAATTACAAATGTTACTCATGTAACATTTATAATTACTAGTTCCACTCATATCATCTTTTTAGCGAATAAAATGATGATTAACGAAATTAAATTCAAATGAGCGCGCGGAATTTCCGACCGGCAAGTATCGATTGTCGAAAATCGCAATCGATATCTACGATCTTTCGACTTCGACTCAGTCATTTTTTTAGAATAAGATATCAATTTAAAAAGGCACTATCCAGTATTTCCAGCTTTCTGGTAAACTGCTTTCTCTTTCTGCTTCTTTCGCTCCTTCTTCCTGAGAGCACTCACCTGGATATCGAAAACAATTTCAATTTGAAAGTTTAAATACTCGACGAAGGGAAAAGGGGAGACAGACTACTTTGAAGAAGGTAGCTCGAATTTCCCCTAAACTTGAAATATAAGGATGCCAATGGCGAGGATTCGCTTCGAATCTCTTGAAACTCCTTCTCTTAAAAGTAAAGAGAGTGCAGCTCTCCAACCATCGCTACCATTTAACTTCTCTTCCCAAGTCCGAGAAACTTATTTATCTGCAAAAAACAAAGCCAACGATGAAATTATTAATTTTCAAATACTATAGAGGAGTCGTTCTTATAAACTACGATACCAATTTAGGGGGGAGAGGGTCGCAGCAAACTTTCGGTTTGTAATAAGGGGTAGGGAGGCTTCAATCTATTTTATGCGTGAATTTTATATTAAAAATTTCAATGTGGTTTAAGTTCTGAATGTTCAAATGAACGAATTTTTGTATTGATTGTATTTTAAACTAGAAATAGTTTGAAAGCATTGATTTATTTGCATTGAAAATAATTCTATATGAAAGAAACTTGGAATGACTATAGGGATTAAAAATAACAATATATTGTTATTTTTAGTTAGAATAATATTTCTGGATAAAATAGATTTGGGAAAAAATATCTCGTTCAGTTGAACGTTCAAAATTTTTGGTACATAAATTTTCACGAAAATTCGCAAGGGAATTAATTGCTTGAAATCCCGTCTTTGTAAATTTGAAATTACTCCACATGAATTTGACAGAGCTTAAACCTCAATACAGGTAATTGAAAGCTTACAAACTTCTATGCTTTTAGATTGAAATCGTTTAAAGCTGCTTGCCTCAACTTTGAAAACGCATTTGCGTTTTGAGCTTCGCCTATTAAAAGTGAGGAACATTTAAGGGTCAACGACGGCTAAATGTACAAAATTTACATCACCTGGTTAAAACTACGGTTTTAGTATGCCATTCCATTCAGCAAACAAGTAACATCAAGAGCTAAATATTTAAATGATAAAACATTTTGATCTAGTTAGTTTATTCGCGATGAATGCATAATTCATGAAATTTTAATCGCCCACCGAGGTATTGCATAACGGATTCTCATTAAACTCTTTTGCGATAATTACCGTCCAGAAAAGCGTAGTTAATTTTTTCAAAGGAATGCAATGAAATATAGCTGGGAAACTATGGTTAACAATCTTTTCCTCACTTCTTTCACGAGCGAGAGTTAATCGAAAAGTAAGATCGACTCGTGGAAACTTTTAGTCGTAGACCAATTTCGAGCACGTTGGTCAGGTAAAAAATACTCCTGTTTTGTCGAAAGAGCTTTTCCTAACACACGCGCATGTGTGTTTGTGTGTATGTAACGTATGAAGAAATTGTAACTGAGACTTGGTGGCAACAGCCGCGGCAGAAGCGTTCCCTCTGTGGATCTTAAACAACGGCAAAACAACGAGTTTCGCCTCGAAACTCCGACTTTGTAGGAACTTTGCGGTCGCTTGGGAACTTTCTGCACGCTGCGGGTGACGAGAACTTATTGTTAGGTAGCATAGACATCCGGTGTCGACAACAACGACACCGATCCACAGACGTCGGGATCTCACCCGATTCGTCAACGTCTCTTCTCTCGTATCTTTCGAACTTTTGCTGCGAAACGTCGCTCTACACGTCACATTGTCTCCCCATACTGAATTTTTCCCCCGTTGAATCACTCCGGATTTTCATAACCGCGCACTTCTTTCCGGCCTCGTAGCGGTCCTGAAAGTGTCCAAAACTGAGTCTGCAAGAAGAAGAAACCAGCGAGGAGAACGGCTGAAGTAATAAATCACAATAACGCACTATAAAGTTTTGCAACGCTTACGTGCGGTAAGAAATGATATTTTATAGGTACACTTTATCGCGCGAAACTTAGCCACGTGGAAAGATTCTGCAGAAAGTGTTCTACGGAAATTCCATGTGGAAATTCAATTATAATTTCCATACCATTTTTCCATAGGAAGTAGATATTATTTTTGATTTTGGGTCTTCAAAAACCCTTTCAAGATAAAATTAACGGAATAATAACTTTTAGTTGAATAAAAATGATAATCAACATTTAATTAGGCCTAAAAGTGCTTCCAAAATAGTGATGCACGGCAAGACAATAATTTATTGATTCTTGAATTTTATCGTTCGATATTGAGAAAATATTGTCAACAACACCCAGAAAACAGTTTCTTTGAATCACAGAAACATTTCTTTGATATACGGTCAAAGAAAAAATTTCTTTGAATTAAAAAAAGTTTTTTTGATTCATAGAAATTTCCTTTAATTAAAACAAAAATATTTCTTCATATTAAAGAAAATTTCTTTGAATCAAAAAAACTTTTATCAATTCAAAGACATTTTTTCTTTGACCGTATATCAAAGAAATATTTCTTTGATTCAAAGAAACTGTTTTCTGGGTGAAGATTCTTGAATCTTCTTTTGTTAATTCTTGTACCTTCTTGCTTTCAATATTCAAGCGAGTCAATCAATATTCTCG